>QRDG01000054.1:2404382-2656802 GCA_012064385.1 Puccinellia tenuiflora
TAATATAATGGTGCTGATAATATCATAGGCTTGTAGCAAAGGATGATGTTGTTACTTTGTGGCTTTGTGCAGGTATTTGCTCTTAGAGATGCAGGAGATTTAGCAGAAAATGCAACGGCTTATGTGAGTTTGGAGCCCTGCAATCACTATGGGAGGACCCCTCCCTGCACTGAAGCGCTCATCAAAGCCAAAGTTAAGGAGGTTGTGGTGGGGATGACTGACCCAAATCCTATTGTAGCGTCAAAAGGGATCGAAAAACTACAAAACGCCGGGATAGATGTGAGGGTGGGCGTGGAGGAAGCATTATGCCTCAGATTAAACGAGGCTTACATCCATCGTATGCTTACTGGGAAGGCATTTGCAACTTTGAGGTAAATATCTAAATCCCCAAGTATTTTGTCTGAATTCTAGACTGTGGTAATATCAGTGCACACATTTTTGCCAATCCATAAATACAGTACAATAGTTTGGCTATCATTTGAAGTATATAAGGTGGATGGATCGTTCAAATTTTGGCTATGCATCCGCGGTCTAGCTAAATGTAGAATGCTCATTGCTTCAGATATTTTAGTGCAGTAATACTTGAGCTGATCTAGTGTAGTAATGCTTATGTTTTGCATCATTGCATATATGTTCTGTGCTCCTTTTCGTTTTAATACAATGCGCAATGCTGGTGGTAATGTCTATCTGTTACACTAATACCAGAACTACACTATCAATGAACGGGATGGCCATCAACCAAATCGGGAGTGGAGCTGATCAACCAGGAGGATACTACTCGCAGCTAGCGAAAGAATACGACGGGGTTATAATTTCAAGCGAGATGGCCAAGACGACTACCTTACCTATACCTATATCATGCGAAGCCGGTGCGAAGCAACCTCTTTATATCATCATAGCACATGGCGAAGGTTCCAAATTGAACATCCCATCTCTCGGTGAAGAATCTGCGTCAAACGTCATAGTTTTGGCCGATAGTCCTGTCAACGTGGAGCCAGCAGGAGTGAACGTTTCTGTCCTTGACGAGATGAACCTAGGGTCCATCCTTCAACTCCTCGCGGATCGAGGGCTGTGCAGCGTTCTGGTGGATTTCCGAGACGCCGGAGGTGGCCTGGCGTCGCTTCTAAACAAGTTTCAGGAGGACAAGCTGGTGCAGAAGGTCATTGTGGAGCTCTCCCCTCTTTGGATGGTGAGCCCAGGGCTGAGCAACCTGGCGTTTGGTGGCAGCCAGTCGTTTCCGCTGAAGAATGTGGAGCACAAGGAGGTTAATGGAATTTTCCTGCTTGAGGGCTATTTGTAGCTTCATCATTTCTGTTTGAGGTTTTCTGTTTTTGTCACTTTTTTGTAAACAACCAAATCATGTAAACTTGAGCCGAACCTGCAATCAGGAAGAACTGAATACAGTCTGAGTTCTTCAGTGACAGAGTTTCTTGTGAAGAAAACTGCAATCTTTTTTTTGCTTCATTAATTAACCAGCAGTCTTACAATCGTTTTGCAGACAATCGACTATAAAACTAGGGACATAATTAATCCAAATACATCTCTGCATACTAGCCGACGCCTGCTTAGCACATAGATGTGCGCCTACATTAGCTTCTCGTCCAATTATTGGACTCCAATATAGTTTATACGGATTTGCTAATTCTCAGGCGCCTGATTTTTTCTTATGTCTCAGTCACCCACAAAAATATGTATGAGTTGCACTTTTCTGGCAGAAAAGTGCAGCAATTCGTTCTAGTTGCACTTTTTTTGAACTGCAGTTGCACTTTTTCTGAGGTGATTTAGACTTAAGAAATTCTCAGGCGTCTGATTTTTTCTTATGTCTCAGTCAACCATAAAAATATGCATGAGTTGCACGTTTTTTGGAGAACTGTGCAATTGCACTTTTCTGCCACTTTTTTTTTAACTGCAGTTACATTTTTCTAGGTGATTGAGACTTAAGAAATTCTCAGTCAATTGAGACATAGGCAAACCCTAGTTTATACGGAACGAAATAAAATTGCCGCTAAGCTCTTCAACCTCCTGGATGATTGATACTATCTTGGATCGATCTTTCTCTCTGCCCAACCACCTCTTGACCACTTCAGAACAGTCTCTCAAGTATTACATGAGATAGACCCATATCATATGCAAGTTTAACTCCATCCCGTACAGCTAAAGCCTCCATAGTCATGGCATTAGAAGCATTGCCATACCAGATTGCCTGACCTCGAAGCATGACTCCTGCATGGTCTCGCAAGATCGAGCCCGTGACACCCTCATCTTCTTTCAACCGAAAACTAGCATCAACATTCATTTTGAAGACTCCTGCTACCGGTGGCTGCCACTTCGACTTGATTTTTTGATCAACAATATTACTCGCTCGATCCAGTATGCTTAGATCCATGGCAATATCCGCAGTCCACTTGACAGACTCTGAGACCGATCTAGTTCTTTTTCATGTTGTCTGGCATTTTGTTCGGACCAGACCGCCCACCCCCCACATAAAATCAACGCAGCATCCTCCGATGATACCAAAGTATCATTTCAAAAATCACTCGCCCATGATTCTGGATGAAGAGATGGTCTCTTGATTGCAGTAACAGACTTCGATATGCCCATGTACGCTCAAATATAGCATGCATTATGGTATCATCTCTTCCACGTCTCTACAGAATGAGATCTCTTCGATATGCCTCTTCCACATTTCTACAGAATGGGATCTCTTCGATATGTCTCTTATTTAAAACTCCACGGCACGGAATAAACTTTTTTATAATTCTCCACCAATAATTACGAACCTTCGGGGGCACTCGCATTTTCCATAATCTCTTCCAAAAGGGCCTTTCCGATCCACTAGATCCCAACTCAGAAATTGTGGTGTTTGCTTTGCTTGCAACAGTGGAACGAGCTGCCAAGCCCAAATATCTTAATCAAGACGACCTACAGGAATTTATTAAACTGCAATCGTGCAGCAGCGTGCGCACATGGACATGGAGGCGCATGTGCCTGGCGCCGCGGCTGCCGCCTGTCCGCGTCCGGCACGACAAAACCCCACCACCTCGATCCAACTCCTCTGCAGTCTCCTGTCCGTCATGGCGTCCGAGTGCGAGTCCGGCGACGACAACCAGTTCGAGCACCTGCGCCCCGACGGCACGGAGCCGCTGGAGCGGATCGCCGTGGACTACACCCCGGACGCCTGCAACCACGCGCGGGACTCCGGCGAGATCCACGTCACCTACGACCATCGCGGCGGGGCGCGATGGCGTTCCCGGTGCCGCTTCCTCCCTGGCGGCGCGGTGGCCGCCGCTGTCCGCGCGCCCGCCGGGGACACCACGGGGCTCACCTACAACCTCTACCTCTCGTCCCTCGAGGGGTCCCCCGACATGGACGAGATCGAGTTCGCGTTCCTCGGCTGCGACAAGTGCGCCGTGCAGACCAACTTCTACGTCGCGGGCTGCGGCGGGAGGGAGATGGTCCACGAGCTCCCCTTTGACTCCTCCGACGGGTTCCACCACTACGCCGTCGCCTGGGACGCCGATGCCATCGAGTGGCGCGTGGACGGGGAGGTGGTCCGGAGGGAGGAGCGGGGCGAGGAGGAACCCTGGCCGGAGAAGCCCATGTTCCTGTACGCCTCCTTGTGGGACGCGAGCGGGATCGACGAGGGGACGTGGGCCGGCACGTACCACGGCTGCGACGCGCCCTACGTCTGCAGCTACAGAGATGTCATGATGCCCGTCGCGCTGTCCGTGGAAGAGGATGAGGAGGAAGATGAGGAATGTGAAGAGTCTGGCGACAACAACCAGTACGAGCACCTGCGCCCCGACGGCACGGAGCCGCTAGCGCGCATCGCCGTGGACTACACCCCGGACGCCTGCCACCACGCGCGGGACTCCGGCGAGATCCACGTCACCTACGACCATCGCGGCGGGGCGCGATGGCGTTCCCGGCGCCGCTTCCTCCCGGGCGGCGCGGTGGCCGCCGCTGTTCGCGCGCCCGCCGGGGACACCGCGGGCCTCACCTACAACCTCTACCTCTCCTCCCTTGAGGGGTCCCCCGACATGGACGAGATCGAGTTCGCGTTCCTCGGCTGCGACAAGCGCGCCGTGCAGACCAACTTCTACGTCGCGGGTTGCGGCGGGAGGGAGATGATCCACGAGCTCCCCTTTGACTCCTCCGATGGGTTCCACCACTACGCCGTCGCCTGGGACGCCGATGCCATCGAGTGGCGCGTGGACGGGGAGGTGGTCCGGAGGGAGGAGCGGTGCGAGGAGGAGCCCTGGCCGGAGAAGCCCATGTTCCTGTACGCCTCCTTGTGGGACGCGAGCGGGATCGACGAGGGGAGGTGGGCCGGCACGTACCACGGCTGCGACGCGCCCTACGTCTGCAGCTACAGAGATGTCATGGTGCCCGTCGCGCTGTCCGTGGAAGAGGATGAGGAGGAAGATGAGGAATGTGAAGAGTCCGGCGACAACAACCAGTACGAGCACCTGCGCCCCGACGGCACGGAGCCGCTAGCGCGCATCGCCGTGGACTACTGTCCGGACGCCTGCCACCACGCGCAGGACTCCGGCGAGATCCACGTCACCTACGACCACCGGGGCGGGGCGCGGTGGCGTTCCCGCCGCCGCTTCCTCCCGGGCGGCGCGGTGGCCGCCTCTCTCCGAGCGCCCGCCGGGGACACCGCGGGGCTCAACTACAATCTCTACCTCTCCTCCCTGGAGGGGTCCCCGGACATGGACGAGATCGACTTCGAGTTCCTCGGCGCCGACAAGCGCGCCGTGCAGACCAACTTCTTCGTCGCGGGCTGCGGCGGGAGGGAGATGGTCCACGAGCTCCCCTTCGACTCCTCCGACGGGTTCCACCACTACGCCGTCGCCTGGGACGCCGAGGTCATCGAGTGGCGCGTCGACGGGGAGGTGGTTCGGAGGGAGGAGCGGGGCGAGGAGGAGCCCTGGCCGGAGAAGCCCATGTTCCTGTACGCCTCCCTGTGGGACGCTAGCGACATCGACGAGGGGAGGTGGACCGGCACGTACCACGGCCGCGACGCGCCCTACGTCTGCAGCTACAGAGATGTCATGGTGCCCGTCGCGCTGTCAGTGGAAGAGGATGGGGAGGAAGAAGAAGACGAGTGCGAAGATGCACCTGATGCCGCCACCGCCACCTGCAGCGCTGCGGAGGAGGAGGTGGATGCTGCCGGAGCTGGTGAAGATTAGATCTTGGTGTTTGTTCTGTCAGTGAATCCGTGCAACGAGCCATGTAGAATGAGGTGACATTGGTCACCAGTGTGGTTTGCAACGGATGGAAATCACGAATAAGTTTGCTGCCAAGGAATTGTGTCCTCTTTCTAGCATTCACTGAACTAGCATTTCTGACGAACGAACTGACAGATAAACACAGCGTTTCATCGAGAGTTCAGAAAATAAGAACAGCTTCAGAACTTTGTTTTTTTCCCGTTATGCCAATAACTGGGCGTAGCAGGCTCATGGGCCTAATCTGAGACAGAAAGCCCAGAACATTTTCGGGACAGCGATCCCTCTGCTTTGTCCACACCAGGCGCTCGACTGGAACCCGTCACTCTCACTCCCAGCCACGGCAGCCAATCGTACTGCGCCGGGCGTCTGTGCTCGGAGATGGCAAACGTGGCGCTGCTCTCCGCCTCCTCGCCCTCCACCTCCTCTGCCGCCTCGCTCCTCCCTCGCCGCCGTCCGTCTCTACGCTCCGCCTGCCTGCCAAGAGCAGCCTCCAAGCTGTCCGTCGGTAAGTCCGCCTCGACCTCCTCGATGCCGCTCGCCCCTCCCAACAGTTATGCGCCACTGTATCTGTGTGCTGAACTTTAGCTTCGCCGTGATCCTTGCTGTGTTTGGGCGAGGACCAGCCCAACCTGAGATGAAATGTGGGCCGTAGGAATTTGGATAGGGTTTGGAGTTTACCTGCACTCATGACTTGCTGTAGTTGTAATTTGGTGGCCGTGCAGTGGAGAGTGGCTGTGGATGTGATGTGCTGCCCTGTGTATTTTGGGTGTCACTCTGACCTGCTCTGTGCAATTTTGGCAGTGGCGGCGATGGGCGATGACCCGATCAAGGAATGGATCCTCACAGAGGGGAAGGCCACTAAGATTACAGGGACAAGCTCCATTGGGGGTGGCTGCATCAACGCCGCCCAGCGCTACAATACCGATGCTGGCTCCTTTTTTGTGAAGACCAACAGGTGTGCTGAAATAATTTTTTGTTTGTTGTGGAGTGGTGTGCGAATCTAGTGGCAACTCATCATGTCGTCTGGTCCAATTTGCATACGGTTCCATCGTTGCCACGATGGATGGCAAACATCTTGTTGTATGCCAGGCGCATTGGTCCAGCTATGTTCGAAGGGGAGGCTCTCGGTTTGAAGGCAATGTATGACACAAAGTCAATCCGTGTTCCTTTGCCATACAAGGTGAGCAAAGACTCAGATGCAATAGCATGTATAACTTGTGCGATGCATAAAACAGTAAAAGATACTGTAACACATGTACAGTTACTGAATCTGCATTAATGTGCCCACACTACACAAATTCTTTTACAATTTCGAAATACAACAGAACTAGACATTTACAATGATATCCGATTGATTGCATATTCTTATCTCAATTATCATGTGAAGCTAGTTGGTTGTTGCATTTTCTAGGAACTAGTTAGCAACTTAGCATAGAGGTTCTGCACTATCTTCCACATTTTTCACTTGCTGCCTACACCTGCCTTTTTTTATTTTTCATTGTATTTCTTACTCTGTGCCACCTTTAGTACAGGTTGGATCGCTACCAACTGGTGGTTCTTTTATCATCATGGAGTTTATTCAGTTTGGTAGTTCTATGGGAGACCAGGTAACCTTGTCCCGAAACCCCTTCCATTCAAAGAAAAAGGTAACCATGTACCTTATATTGGAAGTTTACATTTTAAATTATTTTTCATAAACAAGTTGTTTGTTGTCAGTCAGCTCTGGGAAGGAAGCTCGCTGAAATGCATAAAGCTGCCAAATCTGACAAGGGCTATGGATTCTACGTTGACAATACTATTGGAAGGTAAAGATAAGCATCTGATATGTCCAGTGGACCTTGAATTCTTCTTCCAATTATGTGGCTTGCAACTCATGTTTTCTTACAAATACTGTTTTCATGATGTAGCACTCCACAAATTAACACTTGGACCGCTGACTGGATTGAGTTTTACTCGAAGCATAGACTCGGATACCAATTGGAGTTGATATCACAACGGTTCGGTGATTCAGCTATATATGAAAAAGGTACGTAAGGGAAATGAGGACTATGTGTAAGCTTCACTTATTTCGTGTTATGGACACATCATTAAGTGGTGCTCATTATTGTCTCTTCATTTGCAATCATTCGTCTTTGCTGAAATTTGGCGAGTTAATAGTTCACACCATAGTGTTTTCATGTAAAATTCCTCTTGCGCAGGTCAGCAGTTGATCAAGAATATACATCCACTCTTTGATGGTGCTGTTATCGAGCCATGCCTGCTTCATGGAGATTTATGGAGTGGAAACATAAGCTCTGATACAAATGGAGATCCTGTAATATTGGATCCAGCCTGCTATTGTATGTAAAGTTTACCATTTCTTATCTCCATTTCCAGAATCACAATGTTCAAAATGCAATATATTGGTTTCCTTTTAAGTACAAAAGTGCCGTTTAAAGAAAACACAAACCCAGTGATTGTTTGTTTGTTTAGATTCCTTTAATTTGTTGCACACACGTAATAGAACCCATGGCAGTTGCTGAAGAAACTTTATTGATTGTTCTTTAACTGCAGATGGACACAATGAAGCAGAGTTTGGGATGTCATGGTGTGCTGGATTTGGAGGGGCATTCTATAACTCCTATTTTGAGGTATGCGCTCCTCATTTATTTTATTCCACTGCATTGTTTGTAATAAAAAAGGGATACAATTTGTGTATCGCTTACACAATAAAGCCCTTCACCACCGGCTGTACATCTTGAGTTCATCCACCTGAGTGTTGGATTGTTTGTCTTTCGCTCTTCCTATTCAACCATCATGTCCTGTTTTGTGTGGGTTACTCAATTTACTCCTCTGATGGAAAACTGAGATGTAACATACTGAAACCCCTGATCAGGTGATGCCGAAACAGCCAGGCTTTGAGAAGAGGAGGGACCTGTATCTCCTCTACCACTACCTGAATCACTACAACCTTTTCGGGTCTGGGTACCGCTCGTCAGCTATGTCCATAATCGAAGACTATTTGAGGATGTTGAAGGCTTAGCCACCTACTCCCAGAACAAGGACTTGCCACCTCTGCTTCGCCTCACAATGTCGCAATGGCGTACAATCAGAAAATGGAGCAATGTACGTATATAGACATGTTTTGTGTTATCGTGTATACCTTCCCGTAAATATGTCACAAATATCGCGACATCTTTACATTTTGTTGTAAAATCGTTTTACCCCTTTCTTATAGCACTGTACGACTGAAAGATCATCCTCTTCTATATATGTGAAAATATGTCGTCGGTAATCCATCTGATCCTATTTCTGTGTTCTCGATGCATCACATAAAAATTGTCTATTCCTTCACTTTCATCTTTCCTGTGGGTGGACTATTATCATGATACTGTCGTTGGGGATCCAGAGAACGGGTCAACCTGATAGTGACCCTCTGCCCTACTAAACTATCCCCAGTCAACTAGGATAACACTGATAGGATACATGTCTGGTAGTATCTGGCTATTCTTTCTTAACAGCCCTGTAAAAGCAGCATCAATCCTGGCCTGCGCACTAAGGGCATTTTTAACAACCTAAGACGGCCCGACGTGGCGGCTCTCCATTCGACCACCCCGGTGAAAAGATGATCAAAACCTGTGTGCTCCCCAGCTAATCCCTAGCAAAGGAAGCAACCTACACGCGTTATGACAATTCTTTCCAATTTTTCACCAACAAAGGCACCGTCTTCTTGCCTGTTTTTAAACCCTCGTCGTGATCGACTCCTTCCTAGTTAGTATCACGGCACGTCCCTTCTTGCCATACTGCCACCGTCCGAAAACACTTCACTGAAAGTTTTAGATTGTTTCGACCAGTGCATTGCATCGTTGTGTGTCGTGTGCGCTGGTCTTAGTTGTGTGGATGGAGCAAGGCGGCCAGGACGACGGGAGCGTGGCATTGACGGGGAGGCGGGCGCGCGCGGACACGAGGCACCCGCACTAGTAGAAAACAGGCCTTTCGCCCGGGCCTTTAGTCGCGGCCGTGTTTCAACCCGCGACTAAAGGTCAGGCCATGTCGTCCGAAATCGGCGGCCCATTTGTCGCGGTTCGTTAGGAACCTTTTGTCCCGGCTTGAGATACAAACCGGGACAAAAGTGGTCTGCGTCCCCGCTGCGGGTAGGTGCCCCCCTTTTGTCGCGGGTCGTGTCTCGAACCGGGACTAGAAGTCCGCTCCTGTTACTCTCCCGCGACGGTTCGTGTTTGAAAGATGATCAAGCCGCCATTTTAATTGTGCTTTGGAAGATCAGCCGGCGCCGGCGTTGATTCATACGTGAAATGAATTGCGCCGCCGTTTCGATTGTGCTGCCGCCGGTCTCCCTCTCCTGCCCGCCGGACTTCCTCTTCGCTCTATATAAAGCTACAGTAATCCATGGCCTTAAGCACACCTAAATCTCTCTCTAATCCTTGCAAAAACTCTCTCTCTCTCGATCCCTCTCTCTTCTATTCCAATGGAGCCACTCACGCGCCCACCTCGGTCTCGGTTGTACTACTTCACCAAAGAAGATATGCACTTCAAGGTATGGGTCACCCTCCGTGCATCACGTGTGGAGAGGTGGATCCGCGACGTGAAGAACTTCTTCCTCGACGCCGCACCAATCAAGTGCGTTGGACTCGACTGTGAGTTCACCGACCCTCTCCCGGGTCGACAGAGGGATCTTCCACCCGAGAAAAGGCAGCGCGTCGCCGTCCTTCAACTCTCGGTGGCGTCCGAGACTCTTGTCTTCCAGATATGCAAGGCCGATGGGGTGCCGCAGCTCCTCGTGGATTTCTTAGGTGACGAGACCATCAACTTCTACGGCGTGGCTATCCACAATGACGTGCGGATGCTGCGCTACTACGGAATTGTTATTCCGTCCGCGGTCGACCTCTAGAGGGATCGTCGGAACCCAACTGGCAATCCTACTCCGAGTCTCTATGCTCTCTCCAATGCTATCATTGGGACAAAACTTGAGAAGAAGAAGAACAACAAAAAGGACAAGAAGGACAAGGAAAAGGGAAAGGACCACGACGACTTAGAAGACCTACGAATTTTCGGTTGGGGCAACGTTTCATTGAGCTACGAGCAAGTCTTGTATGCCGCTCTGGACGCTCGCCTCGGCTTCGAGATTGCACGGAAGTGGGATAGTCTACGTGGCTATAATACCAATGACGATCGTCTTAATGTCGTTGATGAGTAGACTAGCTAATAAGTGATGTGTGTGCTCCCGTTGTGTTAATAATTATTATTTGTTAACAATTATTATTACTTAATCATTAATATTTATGCAAAAGTGTACTGTATGTGGTAGCATAGAAATATACGAAAACTATTTTGAAATGAATAAAAGAAAATAAATAAAAGAAAGAAAATGAATTCTCTGCCGCGGCAAAGAAAACTGTCCAAATTTCTGCCACGATCATTAGTCGCGGCCTGGTATACGAGCCGCGACAAAAGCTTGTGACCCTGTTTGGTGGCCTTTTGTCCCGGTTTGTATCTCAAACCGGGACAAATGGTCTGGCCCTATATATATGCAGCCCCTCTTCCCCCTCCGGCTGGGTATCAGCGACACTCTCTTGTTTTTTTTCCTGGTGGGAGGTGGTGTAGGTTTGTGCTAGTTTTTTTTTCTACATATGCACTAGAGGTGTTCGGTGAAATGCCTGTTAGAGCGATGCCACTTGAGTTCACACAAAACAAACATGATATGAGGTGTCCGAGCCACACTTAAGCTTCCTCCTCTTTGTTTCCAAATTTCCTAAAAGGTTAGCAACTACTTTCTTGTTTAGACCACGCGGTACTAATTTTAGCATCGTGATTGCGTTTGATATAGTTGCATGATGCAGATGGGCCACCCATGGATGTACGGTGACCGACGCTCTGGCGCTTATAGAGAAGGCGTGCGTTCTTTTATCGTTGTGGCCGAGGCGAACAAGCGGCGGGATGGTTTTATGTGTTGTCCGTGTGTCGAATGTCGGAATGAGAAGGATTACACTTCCTCAAGAGTCATTCAGAGCCACCTGCTTCGGTCCGGTTTCATGTCCGGCTATAATGTTTGGACCTATCACGGAGAAAGAGGGGTTATGATGGAAGACGGCGATGAAGAAGAGAACGATGATGACAACTACCGATCTATGTTCCCTGAATACGCTGATACCGCAATGGAAGACAATGAAGAAGAAGGAGGTGAAGAACGGGCAGCATATGAGCCCGCTGATGATCTTGGTCGGGTCATTTCTGATGCAAAGCGAGACCGCGACACAGAAAAGGAGAGGTTGCAGTTCGAGCAGATGTTACAGGACCACAACAAATTGTTGTACCCAACTTGTGAAGATGGCCAGAAGAAGCTGGGTAGCACACTAGAATTGCTGAAGTGGAAGGGAGAGACCGGTGTGACTGACTCGGGATTTGAAAAGTTGCTGGTACTAATGAAGAAGATGCTTCCAAAAAATAACGAATTGCCCGCCAGTACGTACGAAGCAAAGAAGCTTGTCTGCCCTCTAGGATTAGACGTGCAGAAGATACATGCATGCCCTAATGACTGCATCCTCTACCGTGGTGAGAAGTACGAGAATATGGATAAATGTCCGGTATGCACTGCATTGCGGTCTAAGATAAAAAAAGATGACCCTGGTGATGTTGAGGGCGAGCCACCCAGGAAGAGGGTTCCTGCCAAGGTGATGTGGTATCCTCCTATAATACCACGGTTGAAACGTTTGTTCAGAAACAAAGAGCATGCCAAGTTGTTGCGATGGCACATGGAAGACCGTAAGAAAGATGGGATGTTGAGGCACCCGGCTGATGGTCAGCAGTGGAGAAAAATCGAGAGAGAGTTCCCGGACTTTACAGGTGACGCAAGGAACTTATGGTTTGGTCTAAGTACAGATGGCATGAATCCTTTTGGGGAGCAGAGCTGTAGTCACAGCACCTGGCCCGTGACTCTATGTATCTACAACCTTCCTCCTTGGTTGTGCATGAAGCGGAAGTTCATTATGATGCCAGTGCTGATCCAAGGCCCGAAGCAACCCGGCAACGACATTGATGTGTATCTAAGGCCATTAGTTGATGAACTTTTACAGTTATTGGCCGAACCAGGTGTACGTGTATGGGATGAGCACAAACAGGAGGAATTTGACCTACGAGCGTTGTTGTTCGTAACCATCAATGATTGGCCTGTACTTAGTAACATTTTAGGACAGACGAACAAAGGATACAGTGCATGTACGCACTGTTTAGATGAGACTGAAAGTATATATCTGGATAAATGTAGAAAGAATGTGTACCCGTACAATCGTCGTTTTCTTCCGCCCAGGCATCACTTAAGGAAAAAAGGGAAGCATTTCAATGGCAAGGAAGAAACCCGGACGAAGCCTGTCCCCCGTAGTGGTGCTGATGTATTTGGTATGGTCAAGGATTTAAATGTAATCTTTGGAAAGGATCCTGGCAGAGAACCTGTTCCGAATGACGCTGACGGACACGCACCCATGTGAAAGAAGAAATCTATATTTTGGGAGCTAGAATATTGGAAAGTCCATGAGGTCTGCTCTGCAATTGACGTGATGCACCTGACGAAGAATCGTTGCGTGAATATTCTAGGCTTCCTGGGCTTGTATGGGAAGTCAAAAGATACACCGGAAGCACGGGAGGACCAGCAACGTCATAAAGGACGAGACGGCATGCATGCAGGGCAGTTTCAAGGGCCTGCCAGCTACGCTCTTACCAAAGAAGAGAAGGAAATCTTTTTTGAAGTCCTTTTCAGTATCAAGGTCCCGTCTGGCTTCTCGTCGAATATAAAGGGAATAGTAAATATGAAAAAGAAAAAATTCCAAAACCTAAAGTCTCATGACTGCCACGTGCTTATGACGCAATTGCTTCCGGTTGCATTGAGGGGAATTCTACCAGAAAATGTTCGACTAGCCATTGTGAAGGTATGCGCATTCCTCAATGCAATTTCTCAGAAGGTAATCGATCCAGAATGTCTAACAGGGTTACAGATTGATGTGGTCCAATGTCTGGTCAGCTTCGAGTTGTTGTTCCCGCCATCCTTCTTCAATATTATGACGCACCTCCTAGTTCACCTAGTCGAAGAGATTAGAATTCTCGGTCCTGTGTTTCTACACAATATGTTTCCCTTCGAGAGGTTCATGGGAGTCTTAAAGAAATATGTTCATAACCGTGCTAGGCCAGAAGGAAGCATCTCCAAGGGCTATGGAACAGAGGAGGTCATTGAGTTTTGTGTTGACTTTCTTCCTGACCTGAAGCCGATTGGTGTTCCTGAATCTCGGTATGAAGGAAGGCTGACTGGAAAAGGCACACTAGGAAGGAAAACAACGGTATGTAGGGACGCGCTTTCTTTCACTCAAGCACACTACACAGTTCTACACAATTCCACCGTGGTTGCTCCGTATATCGAGAAACACAAGAATATTCTACGCGCCGAAAACCCGGGGGAGCATGAATCCTGGATTAAAGGGGAACACGAGGCGACTTTCGGCAGTTGGTTGCAGACACATCTCATGAATAACAACACTGTTAGAGATCAGCTGTACTTGTTGGCCAGGTTACCATCGTCGACTATATGTACTTTCCAAGGGTACGAGATAAATGGGAATATATTTTACACGATCTCCCAAGATAAAAAGAGCACCAGCCAAAATAGTGGTGTCCGCTTTGATGCAACAGACGACAATGGGCAGAAGGACACATATTATGGATACATAGAGGAGATATGGGAACTTGACTATGGACCTACTTTTAAGGTCCCTTTGTTTCGGTGCAAATGGGTCAAGCTGACAGGAGGCGGGGTACATGTAGACTAAAAGTACGGCATGACAACAGTGGATCTCAAAAAGCTTGCATACATGGACGAACCATTCGTCCTAGCGAACGATGTGGCTCAGGTTTTCTATGTGAAGGACATGTCTACCAAATCGAGAAAAAGAAATCAGCAAATACATCGTCCGATGAGCCAAAGCGCCACATAGTTCTTTCAGGGAAAAGAAACATTGTGGGAGTGGATGACAAGACAGACATGTCAGAAGATTATAATAAGTTTCATGAAATTCCGCCCTTCACAGTGAAAACTGACCCATGCATCCTGTTAAATGATGAAGATGCTCCATGGCTACGACGCAGAAGAAAACCACAACACTAGATAGGGATGTTGGTGATTTGTAATAATGGCTATATGCGAATACAAACCGTATGTTTTGACTATATGCACCGTCGGGATGTATGCATGGAATCTGAATGATTTGTATTCGGTCTGAATTGAAGGATTTCTAGATAGAACAAAACACACGGTATCACCTGCATACAACCCTACTGTGGCTAGAGAGTGCCCGCATATCAAATGCACCGTAGGGCGTATGCAGGTGAAACCGTTTGATTTGTATTCGGTCGATGAACTGAATGATCAGAGTGCCTTGCCGCTGCTTGGATCCGACCGAGGGGCATGGCTACCACTTCCACCACCACCACTCCCACCTCCTCGGCAATTCATCATTGTGTCACCCTAATCCAGTGGTTGGATTCAACCTACCCGAGGGCTTGTGTTAGGGAACATGCCAGCGGATAGGCTAAATCCAACCATTGGGTTCGGTGGCAAAGGTAGACGCTCGTTGTGTGCCGTTTCGCTGCAGGGACGTCGCTATTTATAGGCGATTAGAAGGTGTACCTGTGGATGAGGTGGGAGTGCAGATCCAACAGCTCACAAGCGCTCTAAAGAAACACACCCCTGATCCAACGGCTCACAAGCGCTTGAAAGAAACACACGATCCGTGTGCTTCTTTAGTCCCGGTTGGTAACACGAACCGGTACTAAAGGCCCTGATCGAACAGCTCACAAGCGCTCGAAGGAAACACACGATCCGTGTGCTTCTGATCCAACGGCTCACAAGCGCTCTAAAGAAACACACCCCTGATCCAACGGCTCACAAGCGCTTAAAAGAAACACACGATCCGTGTGCTTCTTTAGTCCCGGTTGGTAACACGAACCGGTACTAAAGGCCCTGATCAAACAACTCACAAGCGCTCGAAGGAAACACACGATCCGTGTGCTTCTGATCCAACGGCTCACAAGCGCTCTAAAGAAACACACCCCTGATCCAACGGCTCACAAGCGCTTGAAAGAAACACACGATCCGTGTGCTTCTTTAGTCACGGTTGGTAACACGAACCGGTACTAAAGGCCCTGATCCAACAACTCACAAGCGCTCGAAGGAAACACACGATCCGTGTGCTTCTGATCCAACGGCTCACAAGCGCTCTAAAGAAACACACCCCTGATCCAACGGCTCACAAGCGCTTGAAAGAAACACACGATCCGTGTGCTTCTTTAGTCCCGGTTGGTAACACGAACCGGTACTAAAGGCCCTGATCCAACAACTCACAAGCGCTCGAAGGAAACACACGATCCGTGTGCTTCTGATCCAACGGCTCACAAGCGCTCTAAAGAAACACACACTGATCCAACGGCTCACAAGAGCTTGAAAGAAACACACGATCCGTGTGCTTCTTTAGTCACGGTTGGTAACACGAACCGGTACTAAAGGCCCTGATCCAACAGCTCACAAGCGCTCGAAGGAAACACACGATCCGTGTGCTTCTGATCCAACGGCTCACAAGTGCTCTAAAGAAACACACCCCTGATCCAACGGCTCACAAGCGCTTGAAAGAAACACACGATCCGTGTGCTTCTTTAGTCCCGGTTGGTAACACGAACCGGTACAAAAGGCCCTGATCACATATATATGTAGGCTTGGCCGCCATTGCCATATCACATCTAAACTCATATCTGCAACTCATCACTCTTCCATTGACTTAGGTGTCGGCGACGATGTCCATGTTGGACTAGAAGGGCGATGTGCGCGACTGGGCTCCACCGGGCTGGCACTGGGAGGTGCTACCTTCCGGGATGTGCAGCTTGGTGAGGAATCCGGGTGACGTCATCGACCCGGATGTTCTGTGGTGGCAGTCGCGTGGGCCACGCTCGGTGCAGAGGGAGCCGGCCTCCGAGGAGGTGGTACGTCACCGTATCAGGGAGGAGGAGGAGTATGTCCGTCGCTACATGTATCTATTGGATAGACAGTATGACAGTAGGTGGTCGTTTCTTCAGAGGGTTCCTTCTCACGTGAGCTATGACCCTGTGAGGGTTCCTTCTCTTTGGATGCGCAGCGCCGGCGGCTCAGCACCCCGCGGCTCAGTAACCGGTCGAAGTTAGTTTCAGAGTTTGTGATCGCCATTGCAGTTCTCTTGTTTGTGATCGTAGTTTAGGTTACTACTTGCTTTTGAAAACTTGCGACCTAAACTATCAACTTCCGGAGATGTGTGTGATATTCATGCATATGTATGCAAAATATTGGGTCTCGCTGTTGTCAAATTATCCAGTTATGTCATTCCGTATAAATGATTTGTATTCGGTCGATGAACTAGTTATTATCAAATGATCCACTATTGTCATTGGCTCCAAGATTCAAAAATATGCAAAAAAAATTAGTTAATCCATTTTTTAATTGAAAATGGCAAAATTGTTAATAGTTTGTAGAGTTACAATAATTATTTTATAAAACAGAAAATGGTTTTGGATTACTTATTCAAATTCAAGTACTTTTCATGTTGGAAGTTTTCTCAAATTTATTCAATTATTCAAATGTTTGTAGAGTTAATCCATTTGTAAGTAAGTATTTGAAAAAACAGAGAAAACAGCGCGGGAGCACATTATTTGGCCCAGCGCGCGCAAATTTTGGGCCCATTAGTCGCGGCCTGTACCACCAGCCGCGACTAAAGCCTGCGATGCGTGCACGTTCTGAAACCGCCCCCCACCCCCCTTTAGTCGCGGGGCATGGCTCAACCCGCGACTAACGTCCCCTCTTTTGTCCCGGTCGGTTCCACGCCCCGCGACTAAAGGGGGGTGTATATAAAAGCTGCGTCTCCCGGTGCGTGGCTCAGACCGCGACACCGGAGGCCATTTGTGACATAGCGCCGTCAGGCTGCCAAAATTTTCCACCACCACCATCGCCTCCTGCCGCCGGCCGCTCTCCTCCGCCACGCCCGCCGCTCTCCTCCGCCGCGCGCCCTTCGCCTCCGCCGCCACGCGCCCGTCGCCCGAGCTACCGCCGCCCGAGCCTTCCTCTCCGCGCCCGTCGCCGTCGCCTCCTCCGCCGCCCGAGCCCGCCGTCCTCCGCGCCCGCCGCCGTCGCCTGCATGGGCCCGCCGTCCTCCGCCGCCCGAGCCCGCCGTCCTCCGCGCCCGCCACCGTTGCCTCCTCCGCGGCCTGGGCCCGCCGTCCTCCACGCCCGCCGGTCAAGCCTTCCTCCGCGCCCGAGCCTGCCGCCGTATGTCCTCCGCTCGAGCCTTCCTCTAATTTTAGGTAGATTTTTAGGGTATTCTAATTTTAGGTTAAATTTTAGATTAGTTAGATTGGTATTTACAAATTTTGCTAATTTTAGGGTAGTTTAATTTTAGGTAGATTTTTAGGGTAGTTTAATATTAGGTTAAATTTTAGATTAGTTAGATTGGTATTTTACAAATTTTGCTAATTTAAATTGGTACTTTACAAATTTTGCTAAGGTAAATTGGTACTTTAGAAATTTTGCTAACTTAAATTCGTATTACTTTTTAATGTAGAAATAGAAATTTTGCTAAGTTAAATTGGTACTTTACAAATTTTGCTAAGTTAAATTGGTACTTTCGAAATTTTGCTAATTTTAGGGTAGTTTAATTTTAGGGTAGTTTAATTTTAGGGTATTTTAATTTTAGGTTAAATTTTAGATTAGTTAGATTGGTATTTACAAATTTTGCTAATTTTAGGGTAGTTTAATTTTAGGTAGATTTTTAGGGTAGTTTAATTTTAGGTTAAATTTTAGATTAGTTAGATTGGTATTTTACAAATTTTGCTAATTTAAATTGGTACTTTACAAATTTTGCTAAGTTAAATTGGTACTTTAGAAATTTTGCTAACTTAAATTCGTATTACTTTTTTAGTGTAGAAATAGAAATTTTGCTAAGTTAAATTGGTACTTTACAAATTTTGCTAAGCGCAGCACCCCGCGGATCGGACTAGGTGAAATTTTGCTAACTTAAATGCATGGGAGATGTATTAGTGATATTATTGACGATGTTTTATGTTTAAAAAATAATGGACCCGAGCTATGTAACTGGATTATTCTAGATGTATTTGTGATATTATTTGTGAGCTATGTAATATTTGTATGTAGTATTATTTTAGTAGTATTTTTATGTACTAGTAGCAATATTGTATGCGATAATGATATTGTGTGCATTTTGCAGAAACTATGGATCCACCTAGTCCGATCCGCAGAGACCTAAGACAAGAAGAAATTCTCGAGGACATAATCCACAACGCCACCGGTGCTGATCCACCCGAATCTCCCTCGATGTATCTGAACCCATCCGGTGAGGGTGAAGAGGTCGACCAAAATGAGGGGGAAGCTGACGCCTCTGATGATGGAGAAGGCGACGGCTCCGATGATGGACCCTTAACGAAGTCCGGCAAGGTATATATATGAAGTCCGATGGTCAGTAGATGCATTAATTGAGTTGTATATATATGAATTGACGAATGTTTCTTCTCTTAGGCCTCCACATCGAGCAAATGTTCCAAATGAGGCCCGGCCAAAAAGTTGGCCGCATCTGCGCATTATACAATTACGAAGATATCACCAGTGGGCGAACCGTTGGAACCCATAAAGGTTGCAAAGAAATTTGTAAAACAATGCGGAGTTATGGTTAGGGATCGCGTTCCCATCACCGTTCGAGAGTGGAATAAGCCCAAAGGGGTGGAAGATAATGAGTATGTCGCCGAAAGGTACAAAGATGGTCTTTGGAATGACCTCATGGCACATTTCACCCTCCCAGAATGTGAGGAAGAGGACGACACAGCTGCATTGAGGGGCAAAGTCAAGGTGTTCACTCTTAAGAAGATGGCCGAACTATTCCGGCAGTGGAAGAAAACATTATGGCAAGAGTATCAGAAGACCAATAGTGCTCCAAAATTCGAGGGCTATCTAGTGAAGCAGAAGGCTTACTGGGATGCATTTGTGAAGTACAAGAAGTCAGAAGATGCTACGAAAAAGTCAACACGAGCCAAGACAAATGCTGCGAAAAAGAAATATCACCATAAGCTCGGGACAGGGGGCTACGCGACTGCCATGCCAAAGTGGGATAAAATAGAGGAAGCGCTGCTTGCTAAAGGGATCGTTCCAGAACCAATTCGCGACGAATGGGAACAGAGGGCACGAAATTTTTTCCTTGCGCATGGGAGTGAGTATGACATGGAGACAGGGGATCTTATTTGCAGTGAGGGGATAAGGGTACCTAGGCAGACATGGCTAAAAGTGGTGAAAGAAATTAAAGAGGGGAAAACAAAGTTCCGTGCTGATAGAGAGAAAGACTTGCTGAGAAAGGTCCTCGGGAATCCAGAAAAGGAGGAGGAACACGAGGCTTTGGCCCTAGTTATCCCTGGGAGATTTGTAGCGGACTTGCACTTAAAAATAGGCAAGATCCCTGTGTATAGTGCAAACCCCTGGATCGATTCATTTGCACACACAGTTTACGATGAAATATCACAACATTGTATCAATTTATTACACGATTGAATCCAGAGTCAAAATAAACCATTACAACTTTGCATAGCTCGAAGCTAGCATAAAACAGAAATAACAGCGGAAGACTAAGTATTATTGCATGGAGTCCCAATCTTCATGTAGCCACAGGCGAAACATGTTGGTTGCAGACTCGAAACCCTTAACGAAACCTCACTCTTCGTCAGAACAACCTGATAAAAAGATATTCAACAAGGTGGGTCAGAACCATATAAAATGGAACTGGCAAGTGACACTTTGTGGACTCATATTGGAACAACTCTAGTAACCTATATGCATATTTGGCTTGGTGGAGTTTGAAGGCTATTTTGCATAAAGCCAATTTTTCCCTATCTCTTTTCAAAACAACTTTTCATCTATACGAGACAAGTATGGTATGACAACCATTGTCTCAACTACCCTGGTTCACCCATCAAGTTTTAACTTAGAGAAATTAGAATGATGAGATCCTCCGTTGACGTCCTTGTTCAGCTGCTCAGAATTGTCCGTAACCGGGGACACGGCTATGATCATAGTTTGATACTCTGCAGAGGTTGTGCACGTTCACCATAAGACCTCATCAACCCATTCTGACCTTGACCCTTCTTGAAGTGAAAAGGAAAGGAGGAGATGAAGCCGAGACCTTTCCGAAGTGTTTTCCCGACCACTGCCGTCCTGACGCGCTCCACCTACAAACCTCTACCACCACCTGTCAGGCCGGGCCGGTTCCACACTACATACTTAGTCAAGCCAGAGCCCATATGACTTATGGTTGCACGGTAAGCTAACTAAACTTGGAGTAACATCGGTCTCTTTGTCCCTGGGTGGCCATCCACAAGTGCACATACTCGGGTAAAACCATAGACATGGCCCCGAGTAGCCACTCAACTTTAAACCTCCATCCACATACCACATCCACCCAGGAGTTTCTTTAACTTAGTAGAATATTACTTTTTCACAAAACAACATTTAGCATAGCATTTCCATAATTCTACCAAGTTATAATAGGATTCTAGACCAACTAGTATAGGAGCACTATTCTAAACATGTTTAGCATAGCAGTACTAATAAACCTATCATGCTATTTTTCAAGTAATACTACAACATGCTTATATCAAAATAGTAGGACAAAAATATGCAAGTGTGCCACTTGCCTTGGCAACAAGAGTGACGGGAGCAGCAACCACCAAAGTCTTCGTGACTCTCCGAATAATGTAACAAAATTGCAAACACCCAAATAAACATACAAACAAAATAACAATACAATAAAATATGCAATGTATGAAATGCATTTAAAATCACAAGAAAAATTACCACACTAAGTTTTCTGGTTTGTAACAATATGCATGAAGTCAAAATGCATTTAAAACAATTTTTACTTTAACAACAATACAAAACAAATCCCAAAAAGGGCATAAACACTAATTTAAAACTACTGTTAAAAAAAATAAATACAGAAAATATGGGAGTGGTCTTACTGGACAGAGGACTTCAAAACTAAACTAACCCAATTGGATTCACTCAAAAAGCTATTTTTAAACTAAAGTTATGCCAAAATTACTCAAATAACACATTTGAAAATTCAATAAATTTAAACTTGTCAAAACAGAAAACTAAAACGCCAGAAAGATTCTACAGGTTCTAAGGATTCCAAATATATAAAAATATTTTAATTTGGCCAAGCCAATAAAAAGATATGACAGATCTAAGTTGCAGGGGCTTTTCTGCAAAACTGCCATTTAAAATAAATCCAGAAAAATCTTCTCCACGCTGGCGCTGACTGGATCTGACTTGGCGGCTTCTGATTGGCTGGGGGTGCTGACTGGGCTGCCACGGGTGCGCTAACTGGACCGTACCAGTTCGGTTTAAGTGATCTAATCTAGGCCGTCGGATTTATATCCTATGGCTCAGGATCTAGGGTTTCTCACCTAGCGGCGTTGCTTGCCGGAGGTGATGTGGACGACGGCGGCGACGGCTCGGACGTCAAGGGCGCGGACGCTCCGGTGGTTCCCGCGCTTGGAGAAGACGACGGAGACGTGCGCGGGGACGATGCGAAGGAGATGGCGAGGGGGTTGCGTCGGGGGCGTCCTGGTGCTCCTCCAATTGCTCGCCGGAGTCGAGGACGGCGGCGGGTGGCTTCGGTCGACGATGAACGGCTCGGTCTAGGACGAGAAAAAAATACGAGACCTTATCAAAACGATGCACAAAGAGAAAATAGAGAGAAAGGAAGTGGAGATAGAGTGCGGGGTCGTCGACGTTCACCGAATAAAGGAGAATGGCGGCGGCGGCAGTGCGGGATCCGGCGATGAAATTCTCCGGCCTGGCGGCACGGTTTGGAGCGGGATGAGGGGGCAAAGGAAGAGGAGAAGGAGGGGGTTAAGAGGGGCGTCGTGGGAGGTGGAGGGGGTGGCTTGAAGGCCGGGATTGAAGAGGAAAAGAAACGCCGGTTTCGGCCATTGATGGCCACTAACGGAAGGGAGAACGACGACGTCGTGGACGTGGCCGTTGGCGCTGACAGGTGGGGTCCACCGGTCAGTGGGTGTGGTGCGGTGAAGGGTATCGGGCCGCTGCTGGGCTGCGGATGCGGGGACGATGTCGGGCTGCTGCTGGGCTGGCTCGGGCTGAGTTGGTTCGGCCGGCCTGGCTCTTTTTTTTTTGTCCTTTCTCCTTTTCTATTTTCTGAAAACTTTTGTATCTTTTGAAATAAGCATCCAAATGGATTCAAACAAATTTGAATTAATTTGGTAAAATCAAAATAATCATTTTAAATACTTTGGAACCTTTTCCATAAATTTTTTTAAATAATGCAAAAATTCAAATAATGCATAAAGGCCTATTTGGCACCTTTATGTTATTTTATAAAATTTGGTTTTATAATTTTCCTTTGAACTTGAATAAAATCCAGAAAAATAATATGGGTAATATCATGTAGTACAAACCATGATACACTCATTTTTATTTATTTTTACACAAAATAAATTACCACAAATACCCAAGGCATTTTAAATGGTAAATGGTGATATTTTCCAAAGTCAAAATGGACTTTTCCAAATAATTTGAATAAATACTTTTTAGAAAACTTATTCAAATAGAATACTTTGGCACTAAGCTTGGCCATCAAATACATCCATAAAAGTCGAAATATTTAAGAGAGCATAATAGGCCCCTTTTTTTATCATTTTCTCAAATAGGGTTTAAAGTGGAAATAGAATTCCAACTTTAGAAAATTTGAATGCAACAAGCAAAGAAAAAGATGAATGCATGCATGATTTTGGATTTCCAAAACAATATATAATAATTTTCAAAAGGTTTTTGATTTTTCTGATTTTTCAAAAATTTGAAAATCTTGGGATGTTACAAGATTGGGTTTCCCAAAGACAAAGATACTTATAGAAGCCGATCGAGAGCAAAGAAGCGACGGGAGGAGGAGGAGGAAGACAAGTTCAACCAGTTGCTAGCAAGAATTGACAAGCAGCAGCAGCAGATTGACGAACTTAGAGGAGAGCGCCTGCAAGATCCTGCACTCGATATTACCGCCGGCCCATCTCTGCGGAGAAGCAGCATGGCTGAATCGGAGGTCCCGTCTGACGGTGCACGGATGATAGATGGCGGTCCCGGCTACCCCGTGGATGGAATCAAGGAGCAGATACCTTGTGAGCTCCATCAGAAGGTGAAGAACATATCCCTGAAGGTGGCGGTCGGAACTGCTTTACCTTGTCCACCTGAGGAACGTTGGCATGGCCGTGAGATTCCAGTTGGCTATGCTAAATTCGGGGTGGATGAAATCGTAAAGGGGTTTGACTCAATGGAGCTTGACATCCATGGACCTGAAGGTGAGAAGACACTCGGAGAAGTACTGGGTGGTATCATTCTATGGGACAAGAACAACATCAAGCTTCCAGGCTCGACGCCAAGTCCAACACCGCCTCCGAGTCATCGCAGGTCACCATCACCTACAAGAAGCCCACCCCAAGACTATGATCAACACAACGCGAGTCCATCTCGATCTCCGCCGCCGGACTTGGGCCGGCCGTCTTCGCCGCCGCCTTTGCCAGCTAAGGACAATAAGCGGAAGCGTGCTTCGTCGCTGAGTACTAAACGACGCAGCAGCCCAAAACAAAAAAGGTCGCCCCTCCCAAGAGTACCTCATAAGAATCTTCCGATCAGAACTTACGATCGTACTGACGAGGAAATCGCAGCGATCGCAAAGGCTGAAAAAGATGCGCATTTTGCAAAGAAGAAAACAGAGGCCACCCCGGTATACACTGAGAAGCAAAAAGCGTGGGCAGTTGATTTTCTGAACACACCATCGCAATATGAGTTGCACCATAAGCCAGATGACTATGCACGCACACTTCGGAAGGAAGCGGAGAAGAACAAATCAAGTAAAAGTGCAAGCGGGAGCAAAGCAAGTGAAAGTGCAAGCGGGAGCAAAGCAAGTAAAAGTGCAAGCGGGAAACGAAGGGACGTTCCCCAGCTCGGAGAACAGGCCAAACAATCGATCCCACCCCTCAAGGTGTTATCCAAAGACGTTCCTCAAGCACAGCAGCAGGATTTGGTAGAAGCTGCAAAGTTGGCGGCCGCTATGGGTGCGACTGTTGCTGAACTGTTAGGTTCCCAAGACGACAAGTTACCCATGGCTGATGTAGCCCCTACATATGTCCCAGGGAATCCTTTGGTCAGCGAACAGAAGTTGAAACAACTGCCAACACAAATGCGAAATTTGCATCAATGGTACTTGAGAGTGGTAAAGCGGGACAGAATAATGATCGTGGCGAAAGTCCCAGCAGAGTACTTCTTCCGAGCCGAAGAGGTCCATGTTGACTTTTCAGAACTCTTCCAATTATTCAATTTGGACGCCCTCGACAAATCTCTCATGAGTTGCTATTGTCTGTAAGTTGTTGAATTCATTGTCTACATATAACTTGTTCAGTTCATTGCATTTGTAATTATTCTCATTATATATATCCTTTTGTACTCTATATTATGCAGAATGAAGATGCTGTCTTGTAAAAGAAAGGTCTGTAGTGTTGGGTTCATTGACCCAGATAAAGTACATATAGAAACGCTAACGACGAAACCCGACGAGACGGCGGGAAACCTTCTAAGGTTTCTAACGGAGCAACATTACTGTGACCACATATTGTTTCCTTACAACTTCGAGTAAGAGTGTTACTATCTTGTACACACTAATTTTTACTTACTCGATGTTAAGTGTAATTGATAAGTTACTGACGTATATATAAACGGGTGCAGCTTTCACTGGATTCTGCTAGACATACGAGTTGATAAGGGAATAGTTGATGTCATGGACCCATTAAAGAGAAACCTGGAAGAGTTCCGCAACATGCAGGACAGGCTCCAGAGGTAACATTCGCGCTATATCGGTCTCTTTCGTTGATTTCATGAGATATCAGGTAATGAATTAACTCATTCATTAATTCATTTTCTTTGCCGGGCAGGGTTTGGAACCGATTCAAGAGTGTGGTGAAGGGTTCCTTTAGTGAGAAGCTGACGTTTACTCCGGTCTCGGTAAGTAGTACGAGATATGACCGCGCATCTCTTTACTTCTAGTTTCAATATAGTTATTATTTTGATGCTAGATTATTATTTTGATTGAATTCTGTTCTCGTAAAGTGCACGAGGCAGCCATCGGGGACGCATCTATGTGGATACTACGTTTGCGAGTTTATTCGCACGTTTACCACTGAGCACAAAGATTATAGAGTCGACGTAAGAAATACGTTCACACCATTATTTTATTACCTCACTTTTTGTTATCATGATTGATGTTCATATTGATCTCCCTTTCTTATATATTTGAGAGACTGCGGGAAAAGGTCCTACCGGAGCAACGCGTAATTGCAATTGCAGAGGAACTGGCGGGATTTTTGCTGAAAGAGATGGTAGACGACGCCGGAGAATTTAGTGTGAACAATAGGCGCAACCGATGATGCCGGGCCGTGTAATCGAATAGACGGGCTTAGTCCCGGTAATTGTGATCTCCATGTAACTATCAAAGTTGTATATATTTGTATGCTCGATCATGTACGGTATGTGGTAGCGTAGAAATATACGAAAACTATTTTGAAATGAAGAAAATAAATGAATAAAATAAAACAAAATGAATTCTCTGCCGCGGCACAGAAAGTGCCCAAATTTCTGCCGCGGCAGAGAATTAGTAAACCCTAAACCCTAACCAAAATGAACTCTCTGCCGCGGCACAGAAAGTGCCCAAATTTCTGCCGTGGCAGATAACCATTAGTCGCGGCCCGTTATACGAACCGCGACTAAAGGTTCTGCCCCTAGCACGCCCAGGATGAGAACCATTTGTCCCAGCTGGTGACAGGTCCGCGACTAATGGTTGGACCATTAGTCCCGCCTCCGCTGTCGCGGTTGGCCAACCGCGACAAAAGGCCCTCACGGCCCGGGACAATAGGTCCAGTCTCCACTAGTGCCGGTGTACCGGGGCATCCGGTTCCGCGGCGGCAAGTGGGTGTCGGAGATCCGGGAGCCCGGCAAGTGGGTTCCGCATACGACGTCGCCGCATTGGCGCTGCGTGGCGCCGAGGCCGCCGGCCCCGCGCTCAACTTCCCCGGTGCGGCCACGTCGCGACCTGCGCCGGCTTCATGCACGCCGGGCGACATAAGAGCTGCCGCGGCAGCTGCGGCTGCAATGGTGGACACTGCCGGGAATCAGCAGGTGGCAGGTGATCATGGGCGTGTCGTGGACGAGGACGACGTGTTCGAGATTGAAAGAGCATGGTTGCCCCCATGTGTTGTTTTGGTAATTAATGACAATCTCTATGGACTAATGTGTGCTTTGAGTTATATTTGCAGTGTTGGTCCATAAGGAATGCTTGGACTCCATATGTTGGAGTCAAGGCTAAAAGAAGAAGAAGATTTGTTGATCAAGGCCAAGGGAAGATATGTCGAAGAGTGCCTCTCCCATCTTGGTGTATGGGGGAGCAATATGCGATTCTTCACCAAGCGGAGCACAATCAAGAAAGGTGATCCACTTGAGAGTAGATCAAGATCGTCATCATCTAGCTCAAGTGGAATGCGCAAGGCAAAGGTATGATCTTGATAGGGTTTCTATTTTACCGGTCTCGCGGTGTAGTTGGGAGACCGGGTTTTAGGATAGGTAACCGTTCTATCAAGAGGGGCTCTCAAGTGAGCTTTAACGTATCGGTCGTTGAGAGCTCAAACCTTTGCATCCTTGGCATCATCTTTATTGGTTCCTATTTGGCTCTTATCGTGGTGTGGTATTGGTGCTTGTCGTGCTTGTCATGACAAGCCCAAGGTCACCGAAAACGGTTTTCATATGTGTTCCCTATTGAGTTTTCGGTGTCGGAGTTTTTGCCGGTCCATCTATGCGGAAGATTTCACTCTTCCAATTATTTTAAAAATCTCCCTTGCTTGGTTTCAATATTCTCACATGTTATTGGGTAGCATTTGTCGTCCTCTTTCCAACAAAGTTGGTTTCATGTCATTCGGACTTCATTTGCAAAAGATATGGTTTTCCGGTTTTTAATAGAAAGGTTTTACCTCTCATCATTTGGTTTTACCATATCTTGTTGAACAATGATGTTTCTATGTATATTCTTGTAGTGCTCGTTGTGACGATTCCAACGAGTCCAAGTTTACCGAAAACGGAGTTCGTATGTGGAAGATATTGCGTTTTCGGTATCGGTCGTTTTAAAAACAGAATATTAGAAAAGGGGGAAAACAAAAAATGGGCGCCGGCCTCACTGTCGGCCCAGGCCGGCTCCCAGGCCGGCCCATTCGGCCAAGTCCCCGGCCACACCGCCGGCCTGGGCCGGTTCCACGGCCGGTCCCCTCGGGAGGGCCTCCGGCCTCCCCGCCGGCCTGGGCCGGTTGCCAGGCCGGCCCACCCGGGTGCTCGCCCGGCCTTCTGCCGCCCCGGCCTCGCTGCCGGCCTGGGCCGGCTCCCTGGCCGGCCCACTCGGGTGGCAATCCCGGCTCCCCTGCCGGCCAGGGCCAGCTGCCAGGCCGGCCCGATGGCTGGGCAGTTTGCTGCCTTTTCTTTTAGCCTTTTCTTTTCCCAACTGCCATATTTTCGGAGCCCCTATTTAAGGGGCTTCTTCCCCAAATAAACTTACCCTTTTGCCAACTTCTTGAGCTATTTTCCCCCTCCATTGTTGACCCTCTTGAGCTTGGTTTTCTCTCAATCTCTCCAATAGTTCTTGCTACTTTTTGAGGGAAAAGAGAGAGGAGATCTAGATCCTTGTTTCCACCGGTTGATTTCTCCTCTAAGTGAGGGGAACACTTTGGATCTAGATCTTTGGAGTTTCTTTGTGTTTCTCCTTTGTTCTTCCTCTTTAATCCCTCCCAAGCATTAGTTGCTTTGGTTGGATTCGGGTTGGAAGAATTTGATCACTTAGTGTGTTCTTGCCATTGCATTAGTTGCATCGGTTTGAGTTCTCCACGGTGATTCGTGGAAGTGAAGTTGAGAAGCTTGTTACTCTTGGGTACTTTGGTGCCCTAGAGCTTGTTCCTCTAGGGCACGTTGGTACCCTAGACGGTTGTTGTTTTCTCGGAGTCTTGGTGGCTCACGGGATTTGTTGGGAGCCTCCAATTGTGGAGTGTGGCTCAACCTTGTTAGCTTCGGAGCTTTGGTAGCTACGAAGACATTGCCGGGAGCCACCAATTGAGTTGTGGTGTGTGCCTCGGCCTTGGGCATCGAGTCTTGGTGGCTCGGTGCATTTGGTGAAGACCCTCCAACTTGTGGAGTGAGCTTCATCCTTGTAAAGGTTCTAGTTGTCAACCTCAACGGCAACATAGTGACAAGTGTCTCGCCACATTGGTGGTAAGACACAACGGAGATACGGTGTGCTATATCAAGGCTACTCGGTGTTTCACATTGGTGAACACCGCGCCGCTCCAACGGAGACTAGCTTCCATTGGGAAGTGAATTTCGGGATAAATCATCGTCTCCAAGTGCCTCAGTATTTCTATACCCGAGCTTCTTACTTATGCTATTTACTTTGTGATAGACGTTGAGCTTAAAGTCATATATCTTGCTATCACCTAGTTGATCATATTGCTTAGCATAAGTTGTTGGTGCACATAGGTGAACCTAGCTAGTTTAGGTTTTGGCTTGATAAATTAAACGTTAGTTTTATTCCGCATTTATTCAAGCCTTAACCGTAATAATTTTAAATCGCCTATTCACCCCCCCTCTAGGCGACATTCGTGTCCTTTCAATTGGTATCAGAGCGGGTTCTCTCTTTATAGGGCTTCACGGCCTAGAGAGTAAAGATGTCGTCTAGTGGTTTAGTGCACAATACCTCTTTAATATTCGATGGCACTAATTATAATGATTGGAGAAATCGCATGCTAAATTATTTTAGGGACATTGATCCATCTATAGAGCAAATCTTAGATATGGGTTTTCCTCCTCCAAAGGATCCGAAAAGATTATCTTTGGAGGATGAGGAAAATTCTTATCTAGATGCTCAAGCTTCTAAAGTTGTTTTCATGTCTTTAAGAAATGCAGTTGCCTTGTCGATCACTCCTTATCGGAGTGCTCATGAGCTATGGACCAAGCTTCAAGACAATTATGGTGTGTCC
Organism: Puccinellia tenuiflora; assembly: GCA_012064385.1. NCBI lineage: Eukaryota > Viridiplantae > Streptophyta > Magnoliopsida > Poales > Poaceae > Puccinellia > Puccinellia tenuiflora. The sequence continues at coordinate 2,433,803 of QRDG01000054.1, forward strand.
ATTGATTGTGAGAATGATTGTTCTCCCTCCATCTCCGGGCGTAATGAGTTCTCAATTTCTTCTACCTCACCTACATGTGGCAAGCCACAAAACAATGCAATGGTGAGTAGGGATAAATTTCGCAATGATGATAGTGAGCTTCCTTTAGATGATATTTCATCTCTATCTTATTGCAATGATTTATCTTTGGACTTAAACACATCTAGAACTATAAATGTTTCACATGCTTGTGTTGACAGTCCTTGCATATCTTCTAAATCGTCAAGTAGTGATGATCATGACAATAATGATGATAATGAAGAAGATGATGCTTACTTTAATAAGAAAGGTCTAATGGTTCTTAATGCTCTTTCAAAGAATGAAAATGCTTGTGAGAACCTACATGAAATCATGAGCACCCTTGTTGAGCGAGGGCTTACTATTGAAAATTTGGAAGCTCGTGAAAATGAAAGTCTTAGTCGCGAACGTGATTATGCAAACACGATTGCGGATCTTGAGGAAGCTCTTGAAGAAGAACAAACCACCAAGAAATCTCTTGAGGAGACATTTACTCTAGAGTTATCTAAAGCAAATGAAACCCATGATAGAGCTCTCAAGGTGGCTAATGATTTTAAAATAAAAAATGATGAGCTTGTTGTTGAAATTGTCAGACTCCTTGAGGCTAATGTGAAATTTGAAAAGGATGTCAAGTCCTTGGAAGATTCTCTTGCACATCTCACTAAGTCTCATGATCAACTCCAAGCTCAATTACTAAAAGAGCTTCCTACTTGTTCTCCCATTGCTGTTAATGTTGATGCTTGTGCTACTAACTCTATTTCTTGTGAAGCATCCATTTTAAAGGAGAATGTTGAGCTAAGGACTCAACTTAAATTGCTAACTAGCAATTATGAGATATTGGAAGAAAGCCATGAGAAGCTCTCGAGCTCTCATGAAGATCTTCTCGTATCTCATGATAAGCTAAAGTTAGCTCATGAGGCCATTGCTACCAAGGTAATATCTAGTGAGCCTCATGTGGACAATGGCACAACTTCTACTAAAAATGCTACAATACCATGTGCTAGTCCTTGTAATTCTTCATCTCACACTAGTGCTAAATCATATGTTGAATTACATTTTGTGCCTAGTTGCTCTAATAATGAAGCTTCAACTTCCACTAGTACTTGTATAGCTACTAACCTTGTAGGGAAGGCTAAAGAGCACATGGCACAAGCTACTTCTTTGAAGAAAGATGTGGAGAAGCATCATAAAGGGAAGGCCACATTTGACAACATGTTGAGTGTGCAAAAATCCCCCAATGACAAGAGTGGACTTGGATTCAACTCCAATATCAATAACAAGTCCAAGAGTAGCAATAAGAAGGGCCAAGAACAAGTCAATCACTCGGCCAAGATTGTTTGCTTCAAGTGCAAAATTGAAGGGCATCATGTTAGGGATTGCCCAATGAAGAAGAAGCCTCTTAGTGAGAAGCAATTAGGGAAGCGGCCTTTTGTTCAATCTCTTGCTCAACCTCGGGTTGAACAAAGGCCACCTCCTAAGAAGACTCAAGTCACTGCTCCTCAAGTTGAGGAGCCTATTAAGAAGAAAGAAAAGAGTCGATATTGCTACTTATGCCATGAGAAGGGTCACTTGGCTTCTTCATGCACTAATGGTACTCTATCCAACCCCATAATAGTTGATGATGTTTATTCTCTTAGGAAGGATAGGGTTGGCAATGTGTTTGCCAAATATGTGGGGACTCAAAGTGGTGTCAAGAAAAGAACCATTTGGGTTGCCAAGCCTATTGTGACTAACCTCTTAGGACCCAACTTGGTTGGGGACCAACAAGCTCAAACTTGATCAATAGGTTGTGATGGAGGACATTGGAGACTTGGCTATCCTTGAAGAATTAAGGGATCTTCTTGATTATTATTTCCACAAGCCAAGTCATTTGGATTATATTGTCATATATCATATCCAATGCTCCTTCTTGCGGTAACTTATATTTAAATTATATATATACATTGAAAGTTGCTTGCTCCCTAGCATGTGTTAGTTTTGTTCCTAGCATGTGCTTGTATATGTTGTGCTTATTACTTACCTTGAGCAATCAAGTTTGTGTATGTTAATGTGCGCTCCATATATGTGTAAACTTTGTGTTGAGTCCTATTGGATCTTGTGTTGATTTCAATGGGCTCTTTTGAGAAATTAATGGACTATCCCATTTTGGGGGAGTGATATGCTTTGTGCACTTCACTAACCTAAAAATGTGTGTATATGAGTAACACCACCTAGTATTGATATATCAAGATTATCTAGTAACTATGTGGTGTGTCATGCTCATGAGAAATTCAAATTCTATAATGACTATTAATTATCTCTAATTGATTTTATTTTCCTCTTGTTAAGAAGAAATGAATTATCACATTGTGGGGGAGCAATATGCTATGTGCATATTACAATCCCATAAAATGTGAACATTTGAGGTTTTGCCACCTAGATTTGATATTGTAAATTATCTTATTTCTATGTGGCATATTAACTCGAACAAGTTCCAATTTGCCTTTTAGCTATCCTTTGGCTCTTGTTTGTGTGAGTTTGCTTGGTATGGTTTCTCTCTAATATGCATCCCTATATATTATTTGAGAAACCATTTGCTCCATATTATTCTAACCATGGCCTTGCCGGTTGGTTTGAATGGTTGGAACTACCAACAAACCTTATTTAAATATAGTGTTTTTATTTCTTATCTCTTGCCATATGTTTTATCTTGTGAGGATATTCTTCGATACATCTTATCATCGGGAAAATAATTCCAAATGGTCACTGTCCTTGGATAATTCATATTTATGTTTGTGATAGAATATTTTTGATTATCCTTACATTGGCATTGTCTCTTATTTGCCCCATCTCTTACCAAACTATTTATTTTGACTCCCTTTGCCTTCCTTGCCTCTTGCATGGATCCTAAGTTTCAAATTGGTAGTGTTTAGTGTTGTAAATAAAATATGAAGATTAATGATCCCTTGAGCATGCATTTTGTATTCAAATGCAAATATCAAAATAATGCATGAATCCTGGGGGAGCATTCCTTTTTATTTAGAACACTATCCTATCTATCAATATTTGATCCTTTCAATTGGCATTTGATTTCTATCGTATGTATTTATGGAAGATAAATCGTTTTCTCTTGATGCTTTGTGCCATCATGAAAAGTGTAAAGGGTGCTTGGTTTATTTAGTGTAACCTTGCTCTCTCTTGGGAGTCTTGCTTTCTCATTTCTTGTTTTATGTTTATCCTATAGAATGAGAAAACCCTTTGAGCATGTCTCTTTCTTTTATCTTATATGCTCATTGGCCTTGCCTAGGTACCTTCAATTGGTATTAATTGGAATTTAAATATCTCCTCCATAGATATTTGTTTCAATTGATATTTATTGTGAGAATTTTGATACCTTACTACTTTAGTTGACTTTACTTGATTCCGGTCAAATATTATCCTCTTCTTGGTATCATGTCTCCTAGTTGGTATCTTATTTTTCAATTGGTGTCTTATCTCTCATGTGTTGTTTGATTTGACTCCTATTGATATCACACTTCATGTGTTGATGTGTTTTGGAATCAATCATATGTTGATTTGATTTTTTCTCAATCATGTGTTGATTTGGATTTTGATATAACTTGGACAACCTTTTTGTGTCACACTTTGGTGTGCTCTCTTCTTGGTTTACTTGGTGTTTTTGTCCAAATTGTATCTCATTTGGTTCTTGTAAGTCCATGCATGCATATTTACTAGTATATTTATTTTATGGCATGCTAGGGGATACTCCACCAAATCCTAAATCGGCTAAGATGTGTATGAAATTCAATTTCATATCTATATGCACATATTTAGGTGGAGTGTTTCCTATGTATTGTAGTGTATCTAACTACTATGGAACCCAATGAGTTTGGGAACCATGTTGTACTTGAATTTTGTTTTAGGTACAATGGAGATGCATTGGATGCTTGCCTCATTAATAAGGAAGGTGTTCTCACCATGTGATTATTGGAGTCAAGCTTTGATGATAAACAAAAATTCTCATCTTCATCATCACCAATGCTATTTCGGTAACAAGTATCTATCCCATGCATATTTTTCTTGTATTCAACCTTGTGTAGGTTGCCCCTTGGCATGAAAACTGTAAATGTGCAATTGTTGTGTTTTTGGCTTATTTCCTTCACTTGGTATATCTTTGTGATATTTGTGATGAAATTGCAAAAAACCTTCCTTCAATTGGAATTATTTCTTTGTGATACTTGTTTCCTATCTCAAAGCATTTCCACTATCTCTTGTTCCCTTAGTGATATGTGTGATGCATTTGATGTGTTTGAAGTTCATTTATATACAATGAGATAAATTTGAGCTATGTGCTATGCTTTTAAGCAATAATCTCTTTTGTATATTCATGATTCCTTTTGGTTACCATAGTCTCCTTTCTATGACCATTTTATATGTGCAAGTTCTTTGTCGATGAATATCATTGTCTACTTAGAAACCTATACATATGAGAGAGGTCACCTTTTATTTGGTATCCTACTTTCTTTCAAGCCATCTTGTCTTTTATCTATAATTCTTTGGTGGCTCCAAGTTTGTCTCGTGAGTGCTTCTCTTATTTCTATTCGCACCTTTGCGCACTCACATTCCATTGAAGATTCTTCTCTTCTTGCTCATCACGGTGAGTATGTTGATTTTGTTGCCTAAATGTTCTCACTAGCTCTAGGATTTTTCAATTGGTTTTAGTTTCCAATTAGCATCTTTGAGCTTGTGAACATATTCTTTTTAAAAAATCTTCTTTGTAAGTTGTGTGTGTCAGTACTTGATATATAACTTATCTCCATTTGGTTAAGACTATGTGTCTTATCAAATTAATTGTCTTGTCACACACACATACTCTTGGTTGGGCCTTTCTAGATAACTTCTTTTAATTGGTATCTCCTTATGACTCAACCACATCTTTGGTGCAAGTGTTTTGTTTTGCTTTAATTTTTTACATCCTTGCACGTGGTGAGTGTTCTAGATGATTTTGGGGGAGTGAGGATTCCATATTTCTGCACTCCTCAATAGTGCGTTAACATTGGGGAGCTTCTCTATTTTTATTTAGAACTCTCGGTTAGGATCTTCTCGATTGCTCTTCTCCTTGGTGGAGATGTTTAGAATGATTTTATCCTTTTACAATCTTTGGATCCTCAATATAGTTTGATTTCCTCTATTATTCGTCAATGGATATGTGCATTTGATTTCACTCATATCTTGAGAAATGCATACCTTGTGGAGGAACTCATATTATATTGACCTTCTAAATTTTTCTTCCCATTTCGGCAATCGATGCCAATGGGGGAGAAGTTTTAGAGGGTTTAAGGGAATTTGGTCTTATGCTTTCGTTTGGTTCTTAAGCATTTGCCTCTCATGCTCATGCATCCTTGTCTTGCAAGGTTGCTTAATTCATTATATAAACCCTCTCAAAAGGGATTGTCATCAATTACCAAAATGGGGGAGATTGAAAGAGCATGGTTGCCCCCATGTGTTGTTTTGGTAATTAATGACAATCTCTATGGACTAATGTGTGCTTTGAGTTATATTTACAGTGTTGGTCCATAAGGAATGCTTGGACTCCATATGTTGGAGTCAAGGCTAAAAGAAGAAGAAGATTTGTTGATCAAGGCCAAGGGAAGATATGTCGAAGAGTGCCTCTCCCATCTTGGTGTATGGGGGAGCAATATGCGATTCTTCACCAAGCGGAGCACAATCAAGAAAGGTGATCCACTTGAGAGTAGATCAAGATCGTCATCATCTAGCTCAAGTGGAATGCGCAAGGCAAAGGTATGATCTTGATAGGGTTTCTATTTTACCGGTCTCGCGGTGTAGTTGGGAGACCGGGTTTTAGGATAGGTAACCGTTCTATCAAGAGGGGCTCTCAAGTGAGCTTTAATGTATCGGTCATTGAGAGCTCAAACCTTTGCATCCTTGGCATCATCTTTATTGGTTCCTATTTGGCTCTTATCGTGGTGTGGTATTGGTGCTTGTCGTGCTTGTCATGACAAGCCCAAGGTCACCGAAAACGGTTTTCATATGTGTTCCCTATTGAGTTTTCGGTGTCGGAGTTTTTGCCGGTCCATCTATGCGGAAGATTTCACTCTTCCAATTATTAGAAAAATATCCCTTGCTTGGTTTCAATATTCTCACATGTTATTGGGTAGCATTTGTCGTCCTCTTTCCAACAAAGTTGGTTTCATGTCATTCGGACTTCATTTGCAAAAGATATGGTTTTCCGGTTTTTAATAGAAAGGTTTTACCTCTCATCATTTGGTTTTACCATATCTTGTTGAACAATGATGTTTCTATGTATATTCTTGTAGTGCTCGTTGTGACGATTCCAACGAGTCCAAGTTTACCGAAAACGGACTTCGTATGTGGAAGATATTGCGTTTTCGGTATCGGTCGTTTTAAAAACAGAATATTAGAAAAGGGGGAAAAGAAAAAACGGGCGCCGGCCTCACTGCCGGCCTGGGCCGGCTCCCAGGCCGGCCCATTCGGCCAAGTCCCCGGCCACACCGCCGGCCTGGGCCGGTTCCACGGCCGGTCCCCTCGGGAGGGCCTCCGGCCTCCCCGACGGCCTGGGCCGGTTGCCAGGCCGGCCCACCCGGGTGCTCGCCCGGCCTTCTGCCGCCCCGGCCTCGCTGCCGGCCTGGGCCGGCTCCCTGGTCAGCCCACTCGGGTGGCATCCCGGCTCCCCTGCCGGCCCGATGGCTGGGCAGTTTGCTGCCTTTTCTTTTAGCCTTTTCTTTTCCCAACGGCCATATTTTCGGAGCCCCTATTTAAGGGGCTTCTTCCCCAAATAAACATTAACCTTTTGCCAACTTCTTGAGCTATTTTCCCCCTCCATTGTTGACCCTCTTGAGCTTGGTTTTCTCTCAATCTCTCCAATAGTTCTTGCTACTTTTTGAGGGAAAAGAGAGAGGAGATCTAGATCCTTGTTTACACCGGTTGATTTCTCCTCTAAGTGAGGGGAACACTTTGGATCTAGATCTTTGGAGTTTCTTTGTGTTTCTCCTTTGTTCTTCCTCTTTAATCCCTCCCAAGCATTAGTTGCTTTGCACTACTAGGGAAAACGCTAGCGGAGGCGCACCACTTTGCCCATCTGAGGCGCATATCATATGCGCCTCTATGGCCACGCCTCTGGTATTTTTTACCGGAGGCGCATATGATATGCGCCTCGGGTATTTACCTTATGCGAGGCGCATATCAATATGCGCCTCCTATAAGTATATCGGAGGCGCATACTGATATGCGCCTCGCCTATTCAGATTAGCAGAGGCGCATACAGGGTGCGCCTCGCATAGCTCATTGATGCGCCTCGCATATAGGTGGCATATGCGCCTCCTATGACCTCCAATATGCGCCTCTGCTATCATTTTCGAAATTAAAAATAAAATACCTGTATACTGTACATATACAGGTATTCAGCAGTATATTCACAGTATATTCACAGATATATATAAAAGGGTCCAATGGACCAAATATGGATAAAACCAACACATCCATCAAATAGTCGATCATCACACAAATAGTTGTCAAAGTAGATCATCATCACACAAGTATCACACATCCATCACATTACAAGTGCCATGTCCACATATCTCTCGAGACCGAGTACATGATCTTCACCATCTCATTACAATAACATTGAAACTAGTAGGCAAGGTAGAGAATACCACCAACCACCAAGAGCAAGGTGATGGTGATGACGATGACGAAGTTCCTCACCCGGTTCTTCTCCCTCCGGTGTTGTCTCCACATAGCTTCCGCCACCGCTCTACTCTCGTAGCCTTCGTAGAGGTTGCCCGGGAACCCGTTCACTTGGTTGTGGCAGTGTTTCCACTCGTCGTACACTCCTGGAACAGCACCTATGTAAACAACATAGCACTTCTTCGCCATCTCCTACACACACACAAGAAAGATGATATTAGTTATGTCAGTGGGAAACAATAGCTAGCAGTTCACAAGATAGAATCATGCATATATATGGTGCAACAACATGTAAGAGACCACGTTCTAATCATCGGCGTTTCAAAGAAAGACCCAAAAAAAAAAAAGACACACACACACACACTTGTCAATAAAAGAGGCAACTCGAAGAGAAGACAAAGAAAGCAACCCAAGAATGACTTGGATTCGTGCCTCATACTTTGGTTGGGCACGGAAAATGACCAGACTCGCTATTCGATCTTGTGCAGCAAGTAGAGTATATGCCCAAATTACTAGTCTAGTTGCCACACAAGATCGAACAGCGAGCCTAGTCACACGCATAGTGCCACAACACGTTCTAATCATTGGCACTTGTTGTCAAGAAAAGAGCCAACTTACAAAAATAAAAGCATGCCTCATACTTTGGTTGGAGCACGAAAATGACACTCCTCCTAATGGATACTGTGCGGCAAGTAGAGTATATGCCCAACTTACCAGTCTACTTGGCACACAGCATCCAGTAGGAGGAGTGTCACACACATGACGCCACAACACGTTCTAATCATCGGCACTTGTTGTCAAGAAAAGAGCCAACTCAGAAAATAAAATCACGCCTCATACTTTGTGGTTGGGCACAAAAGGACCACCCTACTGGTTCCAGTGAGCCAAGCGGGATGCGCAAAGATCCGTGTTTGTGCATATCATGAGGCTCACTGGACCACCAGGGTCGTCACAATCACATAGTGCCACAACACGTTCTAATCATCGGCACTTGTTATCAAGAAAAGAGCCAACTTAGAAAATAAAAGCATGCCTCATACTTTGGTTGGGCACAAAAGACTACCCTTCTGGATCCAGTGAGCCAAGCGGGATGCACAAAGATCCGTATTTGTGCATATCACGAGGCTCACTGAACCACCAGGGTCGTCACAATCACATAGTGCCACAACACGTTCTAATCATCGGCACTTGTTATCAAGAAAAGAGCCAACTCAAAAAATAGAGCATGCCTCATATATACTTAGGTTGGACACGGAAATGACAATGCCGCTGACGGATCTGGTGTGCCAAGTTAGATGCACAACGACTCGTGTTTGTACATATCACAAGGCACACCAGATCGTCAGGGTATAATCACACACATTGTGCCACAACGCGTTTTAATCATCGGCATTTCAAAAAGCAAACGACGGCAACTAACGAATAAAAAGCAACATGACCAAGGCATTGAAATAGTTCATAACACACAAATAACTAGATAGCGTCGCTCACAATCAGGTTTCAACGGTTTGACGAAACACACTAGAGTTTGCTAGGCAAGTAAACATAGGGATAGGGTTTACAACACACAAGGACATCATGGATATAGTTCGGAACTAACTAGCTAGCTAGGTAAACATCATGGCATCATCAAGACTTCTTCGGCTATTAGTCGGCTGATCAGAGGGGACATTGATGAAGCCCGACCGATTCTTCGCCATCTGCATGAATGACCTGCCGTCGCCCTGCCGCTGCTAACTCTGCGTATATCTCCTTGTTGGGCGGTGTATAGGCGATACTGAAGGCGCCCCCCCGCCTCATGACTTCCTGGTGCACGATTGTCGCGAGCTCCTCCTGGATGTTGAAGAAGTTCTGCCTGAGGTTGCGATCCTGTATTTCTGCAAGATCTTCAGCCCACCTCTTGAGGTCAGATGGCAGCGTGTGGTTCTCCTGTTCCTGGAAGAACGCCTTCATGTGGTGGATGATGTAGAAGGCATCCTTCTCGCTGCCAGACGGCTGCTTGACGCAGGGGAACTGCATCGTGTGGCGGAACACGTGCGCGCCGAACTTCAGACGTGGTGTTCTTGGTTTGACGCCTCCTGCTGCGACGTAGCCGGTGAGAGAACCATCAAGAATTCTCCTGATAGTGGAGTAGTCCTTCCGGATAGCATTGTTAGAGTCGAGGTACACGGCTGTTGAGTCTTTCACGTCTAAGTATATGAGCACGCAGCCTGTCCGATCACCGGCCGTGATGGGATGGTAGGGAAGGAGAATCACATCCTTGTCTGAGTATTGTTCCATGAAGGCTGAGAGGTAGTCGGACGCCAGCGCGATGTCATCCTCAGATCTCAGGAAGGCGTCACGCATGAAGAAGGGGTCCACTATCTGGATGTCGGGGATGTTGTCTCGGATGATCTGCATGGCCATATTCAGGGAGAACAGCCGGACCAGGGTATCATGCAGCCGGAACCCGTTCAACATGTCGAAGATGTCGGTATGCCGCACGTAGAAGATATCCCCGGGGGTACACTGACGAGGCACGACACATCAGAAGGCACCTTAGCCATGTAAACCATGTACGACTGATCGTTCTCTCGAAGGCGGCGCTCCTCGACATGTAGACAGCTATGATGAAGACTGCGCATATGCGGTCCTGCGACGTCGAGCATCGATGGACGCATCATCGGCATACCAGCCACGTGATGCTTACTCCTGGAAGCTTCTCCCACAGGGCCGTCCTTAGCCCGGTAAACAGGAATTTGTTCCTGGCCCCGGTCACCCTTAGCCTTCCTTTTGCAACCACCTTGCTTCTTGCCCTTCACGGTGTTGGGCACGGCGGCCGCGTTCACCTCATCGACTGCCTTCTTGAGGGTGCTCATAGGAACTGCTGGCCTCGGAGGCTTGGTGAAGGGGGCGGGTGGCGGCGTCTCCTGACTATTTCGGAAGAGACGCACCTGGCAAGGGGGTTTCGCCGGTGCTGGTTGGGTCTCGGCAACTTGATCATGCGTGCCTGATAGTGCCGGCTCATAATAATCTGAAAACCTTGTGTTAACGAACTGGTCGCCGAAGTACGGGTCAATGTCTCCATCGTCGGGATCCTGTGCCATGTTGTCCAAGTCCGCCATCTCAAAGTCTTCATCAGGTTGTGCTTGATGTGCTTGCCTCATCATGTGGTGGACGTGTTGCCTCTAGGGTGATGTTGTGCTGGTCCTCCATCCCCAAACGGATCTGGCTCTTCGGCCATTGGAACATGTAGCCGAAGCCGGTACTGAGGACCGCCGGCGGGTCATCATCGTCCCATCCAGCCGGTTGAGAGGGAGGCTCCACTTGCTCGTAGTCCGGAAGCACCATAGTGTATTTGACCCTCATATTGCCGGGGTCCATTGTGCCATTGTGCCATACGCGGCTCTCCGGCTGAACGATACTACCCTTGGCAACATCCTTCAACTGGCCGCCCACCCAGTGCATTAGGGTGCAAGGAGTGTCTTCCTGCGAAAGACATGTAGGCGGGGCGTCAGTAAAACGGATATCAAGTCATTAGTCGGTCATGTGGTTGAGACTCTCCCAGCTAATTAATTAGTTACCTTGAGGGCGTCGAACTCGGCCAATGTCGAGGCGCCGCCGACGACAGGCTTGTTGGGCGCGCAAGTGGCGGCTGAGTGGCTGCCTGATGCCACGGCGGTGCGGGCCGGCAAGTTAAGCTCCGGAGCTGGAGGAGTCAGAAGCGCCTCCGGCCGCGCCACGTTTTCCGATTGGACGCTGTCGACGTTGGCAACCGGTGGCGGCCCCCGTCTACCACCCTTCTCCCACTTGATGTACTTCTCCATGTAGACGGGAAGGATGGTGTTGAGCTTCTCGTTGACTTGTGACTGGACTTGTGTCTGGACTTGTGAGACTCGTTCTTGGAACTTTGTCTCGGCAGCCGACACAGCCTGGTTCACGGCTTGTTGGACTATAGAGGGAATGGCGTCCACCCGTTCCCTTAGGTTTTTCACATCGGCCTTGGATCCCTTCCGCTCTTGGCCATAGTACTCGGACCATGTAAGGCCGCCATAGCCCACCACACGACCAGCCGACGACGGGGCCGCCAGGGGCTCGACATTCTTGGTCTTGTTCAGCGCCCTGTTAAAAGTGCTGTCCCACTTGGCGACGGGCGTCGACCCGCCCTGGGATGAGGAGCTCCTACACTCCGCTTCCTACGCACAAGGAACACGAAGCATTTGATCAGAAAACTAGACTTCATTGAGTAATTGTGAACGCAATCAATTAATCGACTTGCATGCAAACTACTTACATAGTTACTCATGAAGTCTTTCACCTTCGTAGAGAAGGGACCGGAAGGCTCCGAGGAATACTCAGCGGACCCTCTCGGCTTTTTAAACCGGGCCCTTAGAAAGTTCTTTGCATGCTCCTCCTTTATGTCGTCAAAGGGAGGTGTCTCCCCCCTTTCATGAGCAGCGGCGTCCTCCTTGTCCCATTTGGGCTTCGCGGCTCTATAACCGCCGGAGCCGAGATGGTGGGTACCAATGTTCAGGGCTCTCAACTCCTTGCCTCTCAAACATTTGGCCTTGCCCACGGCGGAGTTACATCTGGCCTTGAACAGATTGTAGTCTTCTTCCTTGACCAGAGGCTCCTTCTTGATGAGCTCCGAGTAACTTAGCTTGTCCTCGAAAATCAGCTTCTTCACCCGGGTCTTCCAATTCGACAAGGCCTTCGTCAACTTCCTAATGGTGTACTTGTTCACCGGATTCCCTTTGAGTTTGTCATTGTTGTACTGCTCTGCCCCATTTTCATCACACGGGAACGCGTATCTTTGGTGCAGCTTCCGGAAGAGCTGAATCAGGAAACCCCTGTTCTCTTCGCCCTTCAGGTTCTCCATGTTGATGGTGACGGTGTTCCGGAGGATTGCAGCGAGTTGGTTTACGTAACCCGTGACAAACTCCTCTGGCTCCTGAGGCGCCCCTATATCATTCACTCTTGTGAAGATGGACCTTTTGGTGGTGTCGACCACGATGGGGGTCCGATTCTTCCGGGCCTTCTTCGGTTTCGGTTGGCTACCACCGTCCGTAGTAGCTTCACCGCCGCCATCCGTGTTAGTGGCGTCGCCATCGTCGTTCCCGGTCTCCTCAATACCATCGGAAGACGAGGTATCCTCGTCGTCCTCCATCCGTCGTCCGGCGGAATGAATTCCGGGTCCTCTTGGGATTCCAGTTCCGCCTGCTGCTCCCAAAATGGCTTCTTGCTGCTAGAAGGGCCCGGCTCCCCCGACATATCTAAACACACAATTAAATGGAACTAATTAGCACAAAAATTCCTAGGAAAAATTTGGCAGCACCTCCCCTGTATTTCTATGCCTAGGAGTGCCAGAAATTCGCCGGGACAGAAATGAATCAACATCCCGGCGAAACATTGGCAACTCAAAAAGAAAAAACCTGCACAAAATGGCCTAAAAAGGCACAAACACAGCCAGCAACTGCTGGCTGGACAACATACACGGCCATCCAATTGATGGCAGCATACACATCACAGATATTATGCCACAAAGGCATCATACATACATGCATCACAGAAATTTTCAAACAGTAGCTAAATATCACAGGAAATGTATGCATAGGAAAAGGTTCTTCAAAATATCACCAAACCAAATAGACCAATCACCGATCCTACTTCCATGACATTATGCAGTTGCATGAAGAACTTGTGCCCCTTGTTTTAGGTGTTGAATACAAATATCTGATCAATAGCTGATGTTCGTGTGTAATTTGATTTTTGAAGTTACTAACTTCCCAGCATTAGATACAGCATTAACCTGGTAACCCTGCTACTGAATTTTTTGTATTCTCTGTATGACAGAAAAGGCCATACTTACTACTAGCTTGAATGAACCGCACTATGATGCTATAACTCTATGTTGGCATGCACAGAGATTCAAAACGAAGCTACCACATCCTACATTTCATTACATGAGAACTGTGAATCCACTCGGTTATAAAGTCTTAACATATGTTCCCTCAGCTAGGTCAAGTGTTACCATTAGACACAACCACAGGGCAATACTCCAGTTTCAGTTTCATTCAAACTGAAAATAGTTCATATCATTAACCACCAAGTCCGCACATCTCAGCATTTTCTCGGTCACATGATCACAAGTACTGCTAAAATGGTCGTATATCTCAAAACTCATGCTGCTACAGAGCCTTACGCAACATCACGCAGTTGTACCAAGTGCCCATTTCTGAAGGACGGAACACATCCATGCCGCCAAATTAACACTTGATTTGTACGCAATCCTCGGATCCAGGCAACCCCTACTCGCCCGGGGGAAAGCGTGATTTACTCCGTACGCGATTCACAGAAACGACTCACACCTAGGCCCGTCACGGATCTGCGCCGATCCTCGAGAAACGTCAGACAACCCCGCGTCGCCGCACAGCAGCCGCAGCAACATCTCGGTACGGAGGGGAGGAGGAGGGACCGAGGGAGGCGGTACCTGTAGTTGGGGTTTAGCTCCGGGGGCACGGAGAGGGACTGGGAGCAGACGGCGCAGGGCGGGTCGGGGGGCTGGATCAGGCACCGCGCGTTGGGGACGGCGCTCGAGCAGCCCGTGCCCAGGAACACCAGCGAGGACGAGGACGAGGACGACGGCGTGAGAGAGGGGAGACGTTGAGCTCCCCCTCCACGGGCGGGCGGCGGCTCCTTCTCCAAGGGCGGGCGGCGGCTCCTTCTCCACAGGCTCGTGCGCAGGGGCTCGATGGGCAGGGGCTCTTGCGGGCAGGGGCTCGGCGGGCAGCGACGGACGGTGGGGGGCTCGTGCGCAGGGGCTCGGCGGGCAGCGACGGCGAGGGCGGATCGGGAGTGAACAGATAGTGGACGTAGAGAGTGTGAGATGGAGGAAAGAAAGAAGAAAGGGGAATTTTATCTGGTACAGCGAATAGCCGAGGCGCATATTGCAAAGTGCGCCTCTCTTAAGCTTACCCGAGGCGCATATTAGCTAAATGCGCCTCGCATAGTTGTGGCTACTACTCAAATAACTCGTGGTTCAGATCCTATCACTAAACACTCACTAGCTCACTGGTTACTCGCCTCGTTCTATGTTGTACCCCTGGCCACCCAGGTTCGACTCCTGGTAGGCCCAATTTTTTGATTCTTTTTTGTAAAGGCCAGATTTAGTGTAAAAACTTTGTCCAAACAAATATAGACTATAAAATATACTGAATATATTTTAAATATTCAAATATTGTCAAAACAATAAAATGCAAGTGACAATTATAAATGTGTCTCGATACATAATATTCAATGCAATATTATAACATACAAAAAGTGACACTTATGAATGGTTCGATCTTGACAATATGGTCGGAACTAGCGCGTTAGCGTTTCTTGACGGCCATCTTCTTCTTGCCCCTCTTTGTCGCGGTTGCATAGGTTAGGTCCGGGACGTCTTCGCTACTTCTCTTGTACGGGAGCACTCCTTTCTTAGGTGCGGTTGTGGTGTACGGTGTTTGGTTGCCGTATCCGTCTTCCATCTTCGGGTCGCCGTTCTGGTCAAAGTCTTGCTCGTTGGCGACTCCATCCATTCCGATGATGTTTCTTTTGCCTCTCCTGACGACCACCCGGCTAGGCTTTGACGGGTCTGTGATGAACCAGCACTGGTCGACTTGGCTAGCCATAACCCAAGGCTCATTTCTCGCGGGTGCGTTCGCGCCGGTGGTCTTTGACTTTGGCGGTATAACCATGGTGGTGAAATACCGGCCTTCTTTCTCGACGCTCTTGGCCCACCTGACACGGAACATCGGCACCTTTTCCGTAACGTAGTCGAGCTCCCAAATCTCCTCGATCCTTCCGTAGTATCTTTCCGGGACGTCTCCGGTGTAGAATATCCCCGTTACCCCTGAGTTTTGGTAATCGCAGTTATTGTCCTTGTCCTCGGTGTAGAACGTGTATCCGTTGATATCGTATGCCTGATAGGTCATCAGGTTGTGCGCGGCGCCCTGTGCCAAGGCGAATATGAGTTTATCTTCCTCCGAGTACTCGCCATGTGGCGGATTAGCAAAGACCCTATTCCTGAACCACCTCGTGAAACCGGAGTTGTGCTCCTTCATAACAACGGCCTCCGTCGGGACCTGGCGCCCCCGGTCGGCGTAAATCTTCTTGATAAACTCTTTGTGCTCATTTATGTATGGATCGACCACCTCTAGGTGCTGCAGCGCGACGAGGTTTGCTCTTTCAAAGTCCTTTGTTCGGCCCTCGAAGTCGACGTGCATTGGGTTCCGACCCTCGTGGTGACCCAATCCAGGGAGCCTCCCGAAGTGCTTGTTGGTTGGCAGACCAACAGGGGTCTCGGACTGTAGAAAGTTCGAGCAGAAAGAGATGCACTCTTCAGCCAGGAAGCCGTTTGCTATGCTTCCATCTGGACGGGACCTGTTTTTAACGTTTCCCTTGATGTGTCCGTTCAGCCTTTCGAACGGCATCATGCTTCGCAGAAACGGAGGACCGAGCTGGACGATATCCTCCACGACATGGAGAAGCAGATGAACCATGACGTCGAAGAATGCGGGGGGGGGGGGGGAGTACATCTCGAGCTCGCATACTATCACCACGATCTCCTCCTGTAGCCTCGTGAGCTGCCTAATGCCTATCGACTTCCGAGAGATGACGTCGAAAAAGTTGCAGAGGCCAAACAGAGTTTCACGGACGTGCTTTTCCATTATACCTCGGATCGCGACCGGGAGTACCTGCGTCATCAGCACGGCGACGTCGTGAGACTTCATCCCGCTGAAGCACTGCTTCGCCTCGTCTAGCCATCTGCTTATCTTCCCCGCGAAGCCGTTCGGAAATTTGACTCCGAGGAGGCACTTCATAAACTGTATGGCCTCCTTCTTACTCAGAGTGAAGCACGCGGCCTTTAGCTTGACCTCGCCCTTCTTGCCCTTGCGGCGACGACGACTATTCTGCGTTTCCGTCTCCTCCTCCTCCTCGTCATCGCTAGGTGGTGGTTGAAGTTCAACCCTGATGCCCATATGCTTCAAGTCGTTCCTTGCCTTCGGCCCATCTTTGGTCTTGTCGGTGTTAAGGATAGTGGCAAGCAGACTCTCGCCCACGTTCTTCGTGATATGCATGAGATCGAGGCTATGAGGCACGCGAAGAATCTTCCAGTATGGCAAGTCCCAGAAGACAGACCTCGCCTTCCATAACTTCAACAGCGGCTTTGGCTTCTTCTGGGTCTTTCCCGGCGCAGCGCACTCCTTCCAGTTATTCAGCAGCTCGGTGATTACCGCGCCGCTCTTCTGGTCCGGTTTTCCTTGGAGCTCGACCTTCCCATCGAACAGATGTGATAGATTTCTCCATGGGTGATCCATGGGGAGCCACCTCCGAGCCGAAAGGTGCATGGTTTTCCCGGACCCGAGATCTTTCTGTAGCTGGGTGTACGATGTATTGTCCTTGCACCTAACGCACCCATAGAATCCTTGGACCACCTGCCCCGAGAAGTATCCGTAACCGGGATAGTCTTGCACCGTCGTGATCACCGCCGCTTTCATGTTGAAGTAGTCCTGTCTCGAGGCGTCCCACGTACGGGCTCCTTCTTCCCATAACGTGGCCAACTCCTCTTTCAACAGCGTGAGATACAGATTGATGTCTGTACCGGGTTGTTTTGGCCCTTGAATCAGCATACTCATGGTTACGTACTTCTTCTTCATGCACAGCCAGGGTGGGAGGTTGTAGATCCATACAAACACGGGCCAGGTGCTGTGTGTGCTGCTCTGGCTTCCGAACGGATTGAGTCCGTCGGTGCTCACGCCCAGCCTTAGGTTCCTTGACTCTTTACCGAAATGCTTGTGATATTGGAGGTCCAACGCCTTCCACTGGCAAGCATCCGAAGGGTGCCTCAGCATCTCCTCCTTATCCGGATCATCGTCTTCCGGCCTCTTTCTTTCCGCGTGCCAGCGCATGAGCCGTGCTTCCTTAGGGTCCGCGAAATACCGCTGCAGGCGGGAAGTTAGGGGAAAGTACCACACCACCTTTCTAGGAGCTTTCTTGGTCCCTCTCTTGTATCAAGATGTGTTGCACACCGGACACGTGGTCTTCTCCGCGTCCTCGCCCCGGTAGATGATGCAATCATTTATGCAGACGTGGTATTTCACGACCGGTAGATTGAGAGGGCAAACGATTTTCTTGGCCTCAGCGATACTAGTCGGACATGTGTTACCCTTCTTGGGAAGAAGATCATGCACGAATTCAATGTTTTCGTCGAAGCATTCGTCGGTCATTTTGTGTTTCGCCTTAATCTCTAGAGCCCTGAGCGTTACATTCAGACGGGTATGCCCATCGTTGCATCCTTCAAACAATGGAGCGACCGCGTCTTTTCTCATTTGCTCCAGCTTAGCTCTCTCTCTAGCAGCGGCTCTGGCGTTACTCGTCTCCTTGAGAAGCAGATCTTGATAATGAGGGTCTTGCAGCCAGCTCGAATCACCACCTTCATCATCTTCGTGTCCATGCCCGGCTCCACCCTGATCATCTTCATGATCATCATCACCTGTCCCGCCGCCGGCATCTTGATCTTCATGATCATGACCGGCATCTTGATCTTCATGATCATGACCGGCATCTTGATCACCACCATGATTGACATCCTCATCATCATCTTCGTCATCACGTATCCACCGAGTGTAGCCATCCATGAAATTACGTCGGAGGAGGTGCGACTCCAGCATTCCGGAATCGTGCTGTATCAGATACTTTAGCTTGCAATCGCGACACGGACATCTTATCTTCGTCTTGTTTGCGCGTGCCATGTCGGCCCTCGCGCATCTCATCCACCTATCCACGAGCTCTTTGCTGATCAGTGGTCGGACCATGGTCGCCTGCACACGGTACGAAGAGCAAGAGGGTAATTAGAGCATATATGGACGTGGATCGCCGGAAAAATTCGGCATGACCTCCCCTAAAAAGAGGACATCCGCGAGTGCCAGAAATTCGCCGGAAAAGAAATGAATTGACTTTCCGGCGAAACATTGGCATCTCAAATGAAATCCCTGCACAAGAAGAAGCACCACAACACAATCATATAGTCGGTTTGGTCGACAACACGCATACATGCAAGCAACGCCTTCACGCTTCCTCCAATGACGACTTGCACAAGAGATCCGGACGAGAAAACAAAGGCACATGTTGTAGATCTAGAGGAGCAAGAGACTTCATTTACATATGAGTGTCAACCAATGGAGGTTGAGCAAGCTTCTATGGTGAATCAATGGGGGAAATGAGATGGGGAGGAGGAGGGGGTCGACCAGATTTGTTTGGTGGAGGAGGAAGAAGTGAGACAAGTGAGTGGGGTGGTAGGTGGCTCCATGTGCCAGAAGGTGGCAAAAAGGTGGCGCCACTTATCCGAGGCGCATACTGCACAATATGCGCCTCGGATATGTGAGATACTGGAGGCGCATATTCAGTATGCGCCTCGGATAAGCTGCCACCTACCACCACCCGCCCCCACCCGGGCCCACTAGGGTTATGGGAGGCGCATTTCAATCATATGCGCTTCTAATATCCGAGGCGCATATTGCGGAAATGCGCCTCGCATAACCTGGGGCCGCCAGATTCGTCCGTACATGGAATAGGGGAGGCGCATGGCCCCAGTATGCGCCTCGGCTATTTGATAGTTGGTGGCGAATGGCCAAACAGTGCGCCTCGGGTAATTTAGCAGAGGCGCATATTGCCATATGCGCCTCCTATAAGGATGTCTACTATAGCCTTTCCCCTAGTAGTGTGGTATTTTGTTTCCTTCTGAAATTGTTTTTATATTTTCTGAACCACCTTTTCCTATAATTCAGTAGTGTAATTAGTGGATAAAATGGGCATGCAGACATTGTTCTCGCTAAACAACAGATAACCTAATTTATGTTGGAATGTTATACAAAAACAATATATCTACTGAACCAGTATAGTTAGTTCAAACATTATTTTATGCGGGTTCCGGAAGACTCAAACCGTTATTTTATGCGGGTGGGATACCGAAATTGAGAGGAAAATTATAGATCCAATTTATATATAAATTATAACTATATTAAATATTATATACAGAAATAAATAAATCTAAATTTAGTTATAATAGTTGAAAAAAAAAATACGCCGACGGTGGCCGTCGGCGTCTAAATTCAAACGTACGCCGACGGCAAGGCTGTCGGCGTCTCAACGTAGCGAGATGGCTGTCTCCGCTTCGTCACGACGGGCGTTTGTACGCCGACGGCCTTCGGTACGCCGACGGCTGCCGTCGGCGTATGCATATCTAAACCGACGAGATATGTACGCCGACGGTCGGGATCACGGCTGCCCTCGCTCGGGTTGTACGCTGACGGCCCCGACATTTGGCCATCGGCGTATAATCCGGCCGTCGGCGTCGTGTGCCTTTCCCATAGTGACATGCTAATTCACGTCGAGGCATCCTTTCAACCTGCCAAGTTTACCTATGAACAAGTTCTGCTTCAGATCCCTAGCTATTCCCACAGCTGCCATGGACCCTTTCAAAAAGGTATATTACCGATTCTGTTTAGCCATGTACTCCCTCCGTTCCAAATTAGTTGGCTTCTATTTGCCAAAAAAGTGGATATATCTAGACATGTTATAAGTATAGATACATCCACTTTTTGACAAATGGAAGATAACTAATTTAGAACGGAGGGAGTATTAAGTAGTGATCGGTGACACTCTTTCTGTAAGCTGAATACTTCCTTTTCCTTATATAACTGACGATTGTACTGAATACTGAATTGAAATTTGCAGTCTTAAAGAGCTAGCTTGGACCGAGACTTCTACCATGCTATAACCACGGACCATATTCGGCGGAGCTAGAAAATAGAAGAGAGGGGTGCACGGTGGTACCTTGCTGCAAAATAACTTATTTTACGGGAGGCACACATGGTGAAAAAAAGCTATTTTACAAAAAGACTAGCAAAATGCCCGTGCGTTGCAACGGGAGCAAAAATACAGACCAAAAATAATGCACTCCACAGTGTTTAATACAGACAAATTTACAACAGATGAAAACAACCACAGATGGATAAAAACCGAACCATCGAGCTAATCCTCCAGGACTGAACCTGTAACCAAGATCACGGGTAATGCAGCATTCGGACCACAACCAATTTGTAGTGCAGTTCACAAACCAGGCCATTTCCTTCTATTTCTGAACCATCGAGCTAATGCTCCAGGACTGAACCTGTAACCAAGATCACCGGTATGCACCAATCAGACCACAACCAATTTGTAGTGCAGTTCACAAACCAGGTCATTTCCTTCTATTTCTCAGTTGCATGCCCATGTCCGCAACAGATCCCAGCTAACTAATGCCAAACTTAACCTGAAAAAAAAACTAATGCCAAACCCACATTAGTTGCTCGGAAACCCAAACGGCCAGAGAGGCGGCAACAGACAGCTACAGGGCAGAGACCAGATGCTCGGGGCGGCGGCGCCTCGGCCGTCGTAAAGAGGCGAGGCCGAGCAGATCGGGTCAGTGCAAGGAGAGGCTAGATGCTGGAGTACTGCGCGTGCCACACACGACAGAGCAGGCACCCCTCACCAGATTGGCAAGACCCCATCACCTCTCTTCCTTCCATCCATCTGTGCGTCCCTATCTCTCGAGGGCACGTAGGTTTTTTGGGTCCGCTTACCACGCGCCCTTTCTGCCGCATGTTATGATGGCGGCATGTGCGTCGCCGACTGCGTGGAGGAACGTCGGGCGCCGGAGTCTGCGCGGAAGATGGGGAGCGGCGCAAGCCCCTGCAGAGGACCTGGACGACGGCGTCCGCCTCGATTCGTGAGGGACGGCCTGAGCGCGTAGGTAGTAGAGACTCCTTCCCCGGCAGCCAACCACAAACCGGTCGAGGTCTTCCCCGGCTGCGGCCGCAATGGAGGATGCGGCCGACACAGAGCTGGACGGCATGGGGTGCTGGACGGAACAGGAGCCATGACCGTGGTGAAAAAAAATACTACTGCATCTCGAACAGGAGCCAGGGGTGCGGCCGGCGGAGGTGAGAAGCGGACGGCGGGGAGGAAGAGGTCGGCCGTCGGAGGTGGGGGAGTGGCCGCTGGAGCCTGGAGACATATCCACACCGCTGACTGGAGCGAGGCCGTACCGCGACGGAGCTATGCTTCGGGCATACGGCGGTCCGCAGGGGCTGCAGCGTGCAGCGTGATGCCGGCGGCGGGAAGGATCCAGGAGGCGCGTCGTCCGCATCGACGACAGATGGGGCGTGGGGTCTAGGGACGAGTGGGGTGGGTGCGTTTCTTTCCCGCTGCCGCTGACTTCCATTGTCGTCACCACGACATGCCGTCGCCGCGAGCTTCCTCAGTTCATCTCCGCTGTCCGCTCCCGGGAGCATGATGAGGAATCAGGTGCGGGAGGCATGGCCGCACGACCGATTTGGGTCGGCGAGAAGAGCTCCGGACGGTAGGGAGCCCAGGCGCACCTGCGCCACGCGGTGGCTCCGGCCTCGTGGGGAGTTTCCCACGGCAGCGGTAGGTGGGAGCCGGCTGCGGTATTTTATTTTTCCTGCGAGGACGGTGACGCTTTTCCCGTACGGTGATTTTTTTACTCCTTTACCCTATGGACTACAGGTTGGTTTCTATATTTTATAGGGGGGTTTGTGTAAAAGTGTCAGGACGTACCATCACCACCTATTGCAATATTATAGTTTAGAAATTGATTTTTACCCGGTGTCTTGTACACCCGGGAGCCTCCACTTGGATCGGCCCCTGCATATTCCTATGGAAGAAATCTTTATTTCTACCAGTTTGAAAAAAGTGAGCATCAGTGTGCTCGAGATGAACTGGGGATTGAGTTCCAAATATTACATTTTCCACAAGACCTCTGGTTCTTAGTTCGGGACAGAGCAAGATTAATTCAGAGCACCCACGCGATGGTGTCACCCCTGAAGGCAAAACGCGCGCACTTGTGCTTGACCATCTGAATGCTCTGGTCACCACCCATCATCATCATCTCTACGCCGGTTAACACAGCAAAGTGCTCACTCGTTCATCCTACCCAAAAGATCTTACCGATGAGAAACTTGCCATCGCCCAGATCGACGAGCTCGAGTTGCACCGGAATCCACTCCTCCCCCTCTGGCGGGTCCGCCAGATCTTGCCACACCTGCTGCACGGCGGGCGGTCGTCCTCGTCCACGATCCATGGCGGCAGTGGAGAGGTCCACGTCGCACAGGTGGTTGGGGCTGGAGGCCAGGAAGCCGAACCACAGGTTGAACTCGGGGACGTACTGCGCTTTTTGAACGAATGGCAGCTTCCATTCCCCCATGTGACTCCATTGCTCCGATCCTGCTCGAAAAGCGGCCCAATAAGTCAAAGCTTGCCGTCTTGAAGCTGTAGGTGCCGATGCCGTCGTCGCCTGATATGTAGATGGTGGAACCTCGGTCGCCGTCGACCACATCGGCGAAGGAGGTGATGTAGGAGGCTTCGTACTTGTGGTTCCAAGAAGAGTAAGGTTCGTGCTTAGGTTCGCGGATAAACGGCGGTGGCGGCGGGAGAAGCTGCCAGCGCCATTCCGGCTGGATCACAGTGAGGTGCACACGGGGCTCGAGGACCTCGAAACATCGGCCGGCGTCAAACATGGGGCACCTGTCCAGGACGTACAAGCTGTCTTCTCCGCCGTCGTCAGGGTGCGGGACGGAGAGGCACATGGGTCTGTGCCCCTTGGGCGCGTTAATGTGGGGCAGCGTGCTGTGGGCGTGCCTGCCGGAGTCGTACATCCCGGCCTCGCCGGTCATGCAGTTGGCGTAGACCATCCTGTCTCGGCTGCCGGTGGCGCTGGCGCCGGGGCCGAGGAGCGCGAACATGTCCAGCCTGCCGGCGAAGTTCATGATCGGGCTCGGCAGCTGCAGGGTCTGCTGCGTCGCCGGTAAGGACTCCTTCGACTTCTTGGCCGCGTCGTCCGCCGCCTCGAGCGCTGCTCCCGCTGACCCGTAGAAGAAATGAGTGTGAGGGTCGATGCGGCGCACCGAGTAGATTTCCTCGGTTTTGGGTCATCCGACGTAGCGCAGCGTCACCAGATTCACGAACCGCCGCTTCATCTGTGTTCGTCGAGTCTACAACGACACCACGAGAGAACCGGATCTTCCCGGCCGTGCAGCCTCTCTGATGAAAGGAGAGAAGATGTGCAGATTGGCCAGAAAGCAGAGATGGAGATTTTTGACGGATAATTATCACCTGATTTGGGACAAACCGGCGGTGGGGGCGGAAAGGGTTGTGCGGCGATTGTGGGCGGCGGCCTAGAAATATGACAGGTGTATGGTACTAGGCGGAAATTCACAATGACACTCGGGCTCACATGCACCTGTTTTTTTCGGAAAAATAAAAAAATAGTACTCCCTCCGTCCCAAAAAGGATGTCATAGATTTGTCCAAATTCGAATGTATCTAGACATGATTTAGTGTATAGATACATTCAAATTTGCACAAATCTGTGACATCCTTTTTGGGACGGACGGAGTAAAACATTATGAAAAATTCTGAAAAAAATTGGAGACACATATATGAGTTGTTCACACTCGTGATTTTTTTCGGAATGAAAAGACATCCCCTGCGCTCTGTGCAAAAAAGACAAAATCAGTGTTTTCAAAAATATGTTTTTAGATCTATTTTGACCACTCAGTTTGTCTTTTTTATACAGAGCACAAAAAATTTCTTTTCATTTCTAAAAAATTCACGAGTGTGAAAAACTCATATGTGTGTGTCTCCAATTTTTTGCAGAATTTTTCGTGATGTTTTACTATTTTTTTATTTTCGTCGAAAATATCAGGAGCTGGTGTGCTCGGGAGCCAAAACGCCTCCCCCGGTACTAGGGTGTTAATTAAGCCGGTATCGATCCATAATTCCATATTGTCCTGCCTCGCTAACTTTAACATTTTTTTCTAAAAATTCTCTAACATTTATTTAATAAAATAACTCTTTTATTGACGGTTATTTGAGAATACTTATGGTCTTTCAATGTATCCGCTAATCAATGGTTGGCTCAATACATTTGAATTTAATCACATCATAGCTAGTTTAGTAGCCAACTAGCCATCACATTTTAGACTGAAATCATGTAATTCAATCTAAATTTCATACACGACATGTGTTGACTATCATGAAATTGGAACGTCATTTTAAATGGAATTTCAAAGAATGCATATGATATGTCAAGTCAATTCATACCCTAACTCCATCATTATTCTGAAATTCATTTCATTTCGTTTGATTATTGCCAAACGAAATGAATGATCAGGTGCCAAACGAGCTCTCAATTAACTTGATATATAAATGAGCCATATTAGTGATTTTATTGTGTTTCCTATAACGAAAGTTTTATAACTCATTAGGACTTCTGATAATAGTTTCTTAAATATTTGTAGTAAATATATATGTATATATAGCCACATTGTACAATTCGTTATTTCCATCTAGGGGGCAATAATAATGTAAAATTCGACGTCCTCTATTTACAGCATCTCCAATATCACATCCATTTTACCCATGGATACTATAAAGCTGAAATTTGGGTATTTTAGATCTTGGCCTAAAGACGAGCCCCAACATCATACACACCCAGTTATCCATACCCATAATTTTATGCAGTTAGGTGGAGATGGGGCGCTAGTGGAATGACTTGGAGAGGAGGCTCCTCCGCGTCGAGGTGTGTGGGTGCAAGGCGGGAGACACATCGGGTGGATCTTTGCGAGCCATGCGCGGGACAAAGGAGAGAGTGGGAGTTCTATCGATCGATCGTCGCACGACTAGTGTGATACCGTGATGTTGGAAAGGTCGGGAGAGGGAGACGAGTACATACATTTTGTAGTCAGCCACGGAGGTGTCCACACAACGGGCACTGAAGTATGGCATGGCAGGGTTGGCAAGGGCCGCAAGGCAGAGAGAGGGGGCAGACGAGCGGCCGAGGGCGCAACTTTTTTACCTGACTTTCGCCATCGCGTAGAAGGAAGGTGGCTCGGTCGTAGCGGGACACACTAGTCAGCGACACACGGTTGGTCAGTCAACGGGACGTGCATCACAAGTCCTCGAGTGGGACCCACTGAACACGTCACGTAGCATCCACAACGTAGTACTCCCTCTATATCAAAATGTAAGATGTTTTAGCATTTTGCTTTCCATCCGTATCTAGACATGTTTTAGTGCAAGGTTTAAATTTTGCACTAAAACATGTCTAGATACGGATGGAAAGAAAAATGCTAAAACATTTTACATTTTGATACAAAGAGAGTAGTAGTTTGCACCTCCTTTGACCTGCCATGACAGTAATACATGCAGCTCTATATTTCCACCCACCGTGGCACAAATATGTGCCAGTATGGATTTCACCATAGCGCCCCCTTATGCAATTGCTTTGCTGCTAGTCTCCTCACAGACCCTATATGTCCTGGAAACAACTTTTCTAGAGGCACTTTTCTGATGGACCGTACCACAAATCAACCGTGATATGGCTAGTGCTCTTCAATTGTGGAGGGGTGTGTCAGAGTTTGAGACTAAGTGACACACAAATTGATGAAAACATGTAGTGCGACTTGTGAACTCCTTCATCAGTCATCACAGTCGTTTGTTTGTTCCGGGCAAAGGAACATGATTAAATTTTGGCACATAGAAGACATGCAAATTTATGTATGTAATTTTTATTCAATTTATCAATGTATGTTCATCCTCCTGAGCCATTCCGCCCCTTGTGTTTACCTGGACTATTGATTTATCCCATCTTCAATGTTCACCATGTATTAAAAATAAATTCATAATGTTTATATGGGCAATCGGCTTTGGCTCGTAGGCGGTGTAGATGCACCTACTACTTAAAAATTGCATTTTAAAATGTCAAAGAATTCGGAACAAAATTTCCGCACATACATTGGACATTCTATGTTCGCACACAAAGTTTCGTGGAAAAAAGACCTTTTTTGTGGCATATCTAAAAAGATAATTTATACTCCCTCCGATGCATAAAAAGTGTCACCCACTTAGTATAAAGTTTGTACTAACTTAGTACAAGATGAGCGACACTTTTTATGGATTGGAGGGAGTAGTGTTCGAAAACGAGTTTTATATTTTTTTTATCTTTTTTAAACAAGCCACGAAAAATATCATTTCTTCGTGAAACTTTATGAACCGAAATAGAATTTTTGGATTTGCACCCGGAATTTTAGTTCCGATTTTTTTGACACTCTGGATTATATTTAAAATGCATCTTTTTATAACAGGTGCATCTAGACCTACGAGCCAAAACACCGTGTCATATTGATAAGCTCTACTCTCAGACAATCTCGAGTTATCATCGCATGATTTATGTAGAGGTGCACCCGAAATATTTATTTGTGCGTACAAATAGCTTCAAATGAGAAAGGCCCAAAATTGCAAGAAAACAAACAAAATAAATCGAGAAAACTCATCACCTGATTCATTTATGAAATTTAAATAGAATACTTTGAATGTAAGAACATATTGTCGTGGACTGCATCGAAAATTCATAATCGATCAACATCCGCTACATAATTTTTTTGATTGCATCACCAAAGGGAAGGCCCCTATGGTGTAATTGCATTTAGTAAAGGTCAAAGGAATACATAATAAAACATATACAAAAATTTAGGGAAGTGAAAAAATGCTGCATAAATTTCCTTATTTTGTCTGGAACAAAAAATTGGCGTGGGCTGAATTAACTAAAAAGATTGTTCATCTTTTTAACACTTCCGCTTTACTTTGATTGTGATAAATCTATTAGTTATGAATCCTCATGCGATAATGTTCTCATACTTTTCTATGTTGTGGATTCAAATAAATGATCACATATTTATATCAATCATTTTTACCCTTTTTCTACTCTCAATTCAATTCAATATTACCTATTAATTGATTGATATAGCCTTTATCACACATCATCGATTATTAGTCTATAGTGCATCTAACAAAATTAACCTTGAGACATTATTGAAAATATAAAACCCCAAGTTTAATACTTCTATTATTAGAATTACAAAACTATAAAAATATTTGTCACAAAAAATTGTTTCAAATTTTATAATGTTACTTTACAAACTAAGTTCCATCTAAATGTAACTGAAGTATAAGGATACGCCAAATGACATTGCATGGAGATATTGTGCCACATAAATGTATGACTGTGCGTTTATATGTGTCTGTATCTATTTTAGTTATATATAAATATCTTGATGGAGGCTTCTGCAAAGCACAAGTCTAACAATTTTCTAATATGGCTTATTGTCGAATTTTTGCTGCCGCTAGCCGGCATTCTGATTTTGTTCAACTATGTGTGGTCAACTTTTCTCTTTCATTTGTCTCTGTTTTTTGTGTGTGCGGAGATTTTGTTTAGTTCTGATTTTGTTTTGGAAAATGATACATTCTATTTACATTCAAACACAATATCATGTCTGGTTCTCTGGAGGGAAACTAGAAAAATACCAATGAATCAGTCTCTCACTACTTAAAACCAACCTAACACATCATAATTTGTGCTGAGAATCTTGTTTCAGAAAATTGTTGATTTTTTTAGCTTATAGAGAAATTGTTGAATTGAGAACTAAATGGTTATAGGCGCCAAGATCAGTGAATGAACT
Source organism: Puccinellia tenuiflora (assembly GCA_012064385.1). NCBI lineage: Eukaryota > Viridiplantae > Streptophyta > Magnoliopsida > Poales > Poaceae > Puccinellia > Puccinellia tenuiflora. The sequence continues at coordinate 2,462,166 of QRDG01000054.1, forward strand.
CAAAAAGGCCCGAGAAGGAGAAGATGCCGAGTCCACGAATAGACAACATAATAGGCCCACCGTGAAGGGAAGGAGGCACTGCCTAGACCCATGCACCCAGGTACGCTTTAATATCCGAACTCCACCCGCAGGTTCCGTGCGAGGCATAGGGAGGTCCTGGGAATCCCCACAAAGCACGAGGTGCCGCCTCCATTTCCCCTCCTGCTCCACCTCCCATCCCACCCATCTCGCGCTCATGGCCGAGAGATCGAATCGGAGAAGACGCGGAGAGGCCCCTGCCTCCGCACCAACCATGGCGCTCTCGACTCGTCTCCCATGTCGTCAGTATCAAATTTTCATAACCGCTCAAGCTCTTACAAACAACCTAGAACTTTACAACACCACTTCTTCTTATGTGCATGGAAATAAGCAAGAACAAATATTGTTGCCCATAACTGGGGTGGCAACCTCAACTCAAGGAACAACAATTAGGGCAGACAAATTACTTGAAGGTGTTGTCATTTTTGCATACGCATCTTGGAAATCCAACAAAACCCTAGGTACGATGCAAGAAGAAGAAACAAGAATCATAGTATACATTCGAGATGATTTTGTTCAACGCAAGTGGATCATCAAGATTCAGGCTAAAACTTAGAAACAATCGGGTCTTTCAAGCCTAAGCAAAAACTCTCTTAGCAGCAAGAATTGCAAATATTCTATAGGCGGACAGTCCGACATTCCTGACAGACAATCAGGTCCTGGGAAAAATGAGAGCAACAAGAAGAATAGATCATCCTTTTTCTTCACCAATTCTTCAGAGATATTACGGACTCCTCATTAGAGGAGTTCCATATATATATATCGAGAGAAGTCAATGGAGAAGCTCACAACTGTGGAACACAGGTTTTTAGGCCCAGCCTAAATCAACCTATCTACAGATGTACAAATTCAGCTCATTCCTTAGATACTTGCCCTGTGCTTTCCATTCTACAAAATGTACACTTACAGGACTTTGTACTCATTGCTGCCTGGTGCAGTTGTGCTGAATGAAATTGGTGTCTTCGGCGCCCTTGTTTGTTAAAAAAGAATGTAGTTACGAATTACTCAGGATGAGCAGAATTTCATAGTTTTCTTTATTGACGAGTCAAATAAATGAGCACATATTTATACTAATCATTTTTACCTTTTTCAGTTCACAAGTCAATAATATATTAATTATTAATTGATTGATATAGACCTTATCACACAATCTCACTTATTATATTCGATAGTGCATCTAAAAAAAATCAACCTTGAGATTTTGTTGAAAACATTAAAACTCAAAGTTTAATGTTATAAAACTTCAGCTTTTATCATTAGAATTACAATACTATAAAAAAATTGTCACAAAAATTGTGTTAAGTTTTCTAATATTACTTTACAAACTAAGTTCCATCTAAATGTAAATGGAGTATAAGGAGACGCCAAATCACATTCTATGGACAAATTGTGCCACATAAATTTATGATTGTGAGTTTATACGCATATGTACATATTTTAGTTGTATATAAATATCTTGATAGAGGCTTCTACAAAGCACAAGTCAAACAAATTTCTAATATGGTTTATCGTCGAATCCTTACACTCGCTACCTGGCGTTCTAATTTTGTTCAACTATGTGTGGTCAACTTGTCCCTTTTATCCGGTTCTTTTTTCTGTGTGGAGTTTTTTTTTAGAGATTGATACATTCTATTTACATTCAAACAACGTATCATGTCTGGTACTGTGGATCGAAACTAGGTGAAGGAAATAACCCATCAGAATGTGTACTTTTCATTATTTTGCATATGGAGGCTAGTCCCATTGGGAATCTTTTGGAGAATAGTTTTTTCTAGAGAATTTTGAGAAGTATTTTTAGGTTGACTTTTGAGAAATAGTTCTTTTTAGAAGTTTTGAGAAATAGTTATATTGTGAACTAAACAGTCTTAGGCCCGAGGTCAGCCCGAGGTCACTGATCGAGCTCAACAAGGCCGGCGATGCGAGGGGAACGACGGCGGACCGTCGGACGCCGCCGAGATCCACTTGATACAGAGAAGGCTACCGGGATGTGTGTCGGGAGGGTGGCGGCCATCGACCGCGTGGAGGAAGAAGGCAGGGCGGGGATTGCAGGCAGCGTCGCGCGGACATTGCTCGTTTTCGATCCCAACTGTTCGCTCTTGATCCAATAGGTCGCGTCGGTGCGTGGAGTTACGTTAATCAGAAGCTATTTCTGATTAGATTTTCGTAGTTTTTTCAGGCAAAATAGTTGCATTGAAAACTAAACGGTCGACAGGCTCAACTCAAGGTCACTCACCGAGCTCAACAAGGCCTGAGAAGTAGAAGACGTCGAGCCCACGAACGGTCGACGTACTAGGCCCACCGCGCACGGGAGCAGGTACTGTCTGGATCCCACGCACCCAGGCGCGCTTTAAGATCCGAGCTCCACGCGCGGGTTCGGTGCGAGATCGGACGGCGGAGGAAGGTCCTGGGGGTCACCACAAAGCGCACAAGGCGCCGCCTCCATTTCCCCTCCTGCTCCACCTCCCATCCCCCCCCATCTCGCGCTCGCGGCCGAGAGATCGAATCGGAGAAGACGCGGAGAGGCCCCCCACTGCTGCCCTAGCGCCGCCGCCATGGCCCTCGCCGCTCGCCTCGTCTCCCGCTCCCGCCAGGTTCGCTCGCTTGCCCGCCTGCCCGTCCGTCGGAAAACCCTAGGTAGGTAGCTTCCCGCTAGATCTGGCCCCGCGCGGCCTGCTCCGGCGCGCGCGCCGTGCGCTGCCGCCCGGCCTGGTTCCGTCTGCGCCGGATCTCGGTATCTCCGTTGATATTTCTTCGCTGGTCGTCCGTCCTAGTGCTAGATGCGCTGGGGCGAGAGTGGTAGTGGGTGTCTCCGAGTACGATGCGTTCGGATTCGGTCGCGGTACATCGGATCGTCTTGGTTGAGCCGATTGGGAGCGTCTCCGTGAGGATGGAAAATGCTCCGAATTGTCCGGTGCAGGAGATCGTTGGGAATATAACTCGGGAACAGCTTGTTTCCCGACAGCCCCAGTTCGTCATGCCTCAGTGTTCCTACTTTCATGTTTTTCTTAGTCGTGCATGTGTTGTGCTCAAGTGTCAACAGAGCCTTATGGTCGATTTTGAGCTCCTAATAATGTAGTCAACTTATTCTGGCATGTGTTCCGTATGGATTATTTGTTTGTCAGGACGTTTCATTTATGATGCCTCTCTAATTTGCACTGCGTGAAGGCTGATCAGTTTGTTGAATAAATGTCCCTGCAGCTATATTCTGCCCAAGCTGCTTTGGCCAATGGAGGTATCTCTCAAGTCCGCTCATTTGCCAAGGAGGCAGCTCCAGCTGACCGCACTCCTGTCAGTGGAGATGGTATGCATCTTAATGTTTTTCTGCATTTGTATGAGATTAGCATCTTTCTATTGTATTCATAGTTATTGTGTGCATGGTCTAGAGTAGAGTTAGTTCTGTGTAGACTGTCAGATTATAACAGTTCTATTTGGAACCCCTTTTGATGCAAGATTTTCATATCAAGCTTTTGAACTGTTTCCTGGTTTGTCGCAATATTTAAATTGGTGAACTGGTGATGCTGATGCGTAATAAAACCTAATGTCTCTTTTAAATTTTTACTTCAGTATATTGAATATTCCTCTTATGTCTAAGCTTTGCCGTTAATGACTGATCAACCAGTATATCATCTTTCCGTGAAAATGCAACTTATGCTCTCGTTTTTGAATTTTCATTTCGTTTGTTGATTTATCATTTCTGCTCTACTTCTATGGCGACTGTAGTCCCAGTACTCATTTTTTGTTCGTGCTGGATTTAATGCATTTAATTTGCTTTGTGTAGTCCTAATTCCCTTGTTTACATGCTGTATAGACCTATTGAAGGGCATATTCTTCGAGGTAAAGAAAAAGTTTGAGACAGCACTTAGTGTCCTTAAGAAGGAGAAGATCACGATTGATCCAGAAGACCCAACAGCAGTTGCTGGTTATGCCCAAGTCATGAGGACTGTAAGAGAGAAGTACGAAAATTCATAGGCTTTTGCATTGCATGTATTCATGGCCAGTCTTCTCACTTCCCTGTTGTCTGCTTTTTTTGTGTTCTGCTTCACACAGTGTTGTAACTGCGGTTTTTAGGTGCTAGTAAGCAGGATAATTAATTACTCATTAAGTACTAGGAGTTGGTACTGTAGACCAATCAAGAGTGATTTAACAAGTGCTTATTAGGGTCCTTAAGAACAATTTGCTGGATTGCCCTCATCTACAATGTGGTCCAAGTTCTTCATCGGCTAATGCAAATCTTAATGTGTTCTCATCTCTGTTGTCAATCCATTGATTCGCCAAACTGTATAGTGTAAGTGTAAGATTAGAATATCAGTATGACTATAAAACATTTCAGATTTATATTACCTGTTGATAATCTTGCAAAGGTTTCTTTTCAGGGTGTAATATATATTTCTCCGAAGTTGTAGAAGTTTTACATGCACATTTAAATGCGTCTTTGCCTGATAAGATTTTGTTTATTGCAATTAACGTTTTGGATGTAACCATTTGTAATTGGAGCTCTGCACGAATCTACAACCACAAACAAGCATGCACTTCTCTGCTTAATTTGTCTTAGTTTATATCATTCAGATTGCTACCAGTGACCTGATCGCTTATTATGTTACCATTGTCTAAATGCAGGGCAGGTCTTCTTAATGATTCTCAGAGAATAAAATATACTATTGAGACATTCACAAAGGGCATCCCTGATGCAAGGACGTACTTGCAAACCTTGGAGGAGATCAGGAAAAAGTATGTCTGTTACCGAATCGACAGTCTGTTTTTCCTTATGCTTTCAGGAATTGTTAATGTTTGATCACATAAAAGCATGCCAGAAATGCTTAATGTTCATTTCTATGAAAATTTATTAGCATAGCAATTTTATGGCTACTAATTTCTTATATGAACGTTCTTTTCTGTGATAAAGGAGTGGACTTATAGATGACCTTGGTATTGAGGCTTTGATGATGGAAGCTCTCGAGAAAGTTGAGAAGGACATTAAGAAGCCACTTCTGAGGAGTGACAAGAAGAATATGGCTCTCCTTGTTGCTGAGTTCGATAAGATTAACAAAAAGTATGTAAATATGTGCATCTTCATCTTGAGTGTCAGTTTTGTTTCAATTGCAAGATACATCATTGATAGTTTCATATAGATGCATCTTTGCTGACATCTGAAAAATCAGGATAATTTTCAAATGTCATCACCTTGGTATCCTTTGATAACTTTTAACCCAGACAGCGAATTAGTTTGTCATTTCCGGCTTCCATTTGAAAAACAGTGCACAAGTCCTATGGTTGATTTGAATCAGTTTATACTGCAAAAACAGTTGAGACTATTGCATGGCAAACTGTATCTTGTTCCTTACGGTCGATGACCTGGATCCATTGCAACAAATGCAGATTTAGTCCTGTCCATGCTAGACATGTTTTTATTATTATCGGTTTTAGCTGGAGTAGCATGTGTTTTACATGTTTGTTCTCTTGCCTTTTTTCAACTTGAAATAGGCTTGGCTTTCGGAAGGAGGATTTTCCCAAGATTGAGGAAGAACTTGAAATGGAAATTGCCAAAAGTGAGCTGTCGGAACTTAAGAAGGAAATGGTTGAAGCAATGGAGGGTCAACTAAAGAGGTATATTTCTCTTTAACTAACACACCATTCTTTGCTTGAATTATACATTAAATGATGCAAGTGCTTGAATTATACATTAAATCACGCAAGTGCTTTGAATTATTAAAAATCCAGATATTTCTGGGGCCAAGTTCCAACAAAATGTCAAATTTAGTACAATCATCCGCTGGGTGGCTAGTAGTTTATGTCATCATAAAGTTTGAAATATATATGTAATTTTTGTATCTCCTATAATAAGATAACTCACTGACATGATCTGTGTCTCCAGGGAGGAGTTTAAAGACGAGGTGATGCCTGATGTCAGGAAGTTGGACATTAGAAACTTCCTGTAGGTCCTGATTGATGGTAATCCGCGCGGTGTTCTGGAATACCGACCGATCTGTGATTTTTCTTTTCAAGCGACAGCCGGTGCTGCAAGCCACACCTAATGGATGTTATTATTGCTTTCTGTAATAAAACTGCACTGAAAATACAACGACAGTCAACCGTTGAGTTGAGTTGCTTGGTGGTTTACCTTCGGGCGGCAAGAGTTTTGTTTCTTTCTTAGGCTGGCGATGTGAACTTGAAGCGTTGCTGAATATGCGCCTGCTGCTGCTGCTGTTGTATGTGGTAGCAACACCTCATAAATTGTATGGAATGCTCCAATGTCATGTGCTTTTTTTTTGTCCACTGTTATGAGTCTGGCAATGGTTCATAGCAGCATTTTCGATTTTCATTGACACGGGAGACCTGGACTGGGACCTAAACTATCTTGCTAGCTGCGACTCCACTAGGCTTTTGAATCAAGTAGTTTGAAATAATTGCTTTATCTGAAACATCAGAGTCTAGCATGCTAATTCACAAAGTCCCACTAGGCTTTTGAATCAAGTACTAGTTTGAAATAATTGCTTTATCTGAAACATCAGAGTCTAGCATGCTAATTCACAAAGTCCCTTGCAGCATCCACATTCCAGTACATGAAATTGGTACGAGAGGAACACTGCATTTTGGAAGACTGGGGAGTAAACCTCTAAACTAGAACGTACTCGTGAGGAATGACTGTACAATTAATTACTCTCAACATATACGATACATGTGTTCGGTCACGCAGAGGTTTATACTAAAGCTCTCTTCCTTGTGGAGCTCATTTGACTACAGTTTCATGTCTAATACCAGTTTTGTTTTTACCTTGATCTTCCAAGTGATTCGTGTACCCATCCCATTATTTTTTTCGCAGAAGTAAACGTAAAATATGCCCAGAATACGGAAGGGCTACCGAACAGAGTCAAACCGTGAACTGAAGTTGATGGCAATGGTATTTTGCGGGAAAAACAAAGAGTAAATTTCACTGAACCAAGTGAAAACCAACCAATTAATTTCTTACTATGTAGTCTGCCATCTTCATTGCTTTTTTAACTCCCAGCACTGTTGTAAATTTGTTCAACCTCAAGACATCATGATCACCATCAACCTCCCATGCAGCCTCCAGCCTCCTAAACTAATGGATGTCGGCTCACATCTTAGCTCGCTCTTATTTCTACTGTTTTTAGAAACTGTGCCCCGGATTGTATCCGGCAGACTTTGTGTAACGATGTGCTTTGATTAATAAAGTGGCCGATTTCCCTCAAAAAAAAAAACAAAAAAGCCTCCAGCCTCCAGAGTCCAGATCCTCCAGCTGATCACTCTAATGAACCGTGCGTGGTCTTCCAGTACTTGGCGCAATCCTCGGCATAGGCCGCCGCGGCATCAGCAGCACTCGGCTCACCGCCATCACCGTCGGTGGTGCCGCAGACCGAGACGTCGTCCATGGACCTGCTCCTAGTCCGCTGCATCGTGGTTTGTCTAATCGTGTATCAAAAAAGAAACAAACTTGTACTCGTAGTACTGTAGTCAGTTTTGCTAGCACTGGATTTCCTGATTTTGTGGAAACCCGGATTTCACCAAACAAAATTTTAGTTTGTGTTGTTTCCAAACCTAGCTCTCTCTTTCAGCTCACGGACAGAGGAGGAAGAAGAAGTGGACTCTGAACTTTTTCTTGGCGCACGAACACCTGCCGCACTGACGGCTTCTCTATTCAGTCGAGATCCAACTCGATGGTCTCAGCAGGTTACAGGGAGGGGTTCTTATACGCCTGCGCGCACACACACGCAAGCCACGTCGCGCACTAACGCGCCCACTCGCCACACTCTGCACACCCCAGCTCGCGCCCATGTCGCGCACGCACGCGATCAACGCGGCCAGTCCGTTGTGCCACTCTGTGGTCATCTCCCCGGCTAACTCGCTAACAACCCTAACACACGCACGCACCCGCACACACACGACATGGCTTAGTGCTAACAATCCCCCCCTAAGCCATGCCTAGTACAGCGCCGGCTCGTCCTCGACGTAGCCGCCACCGCTACGACGCCGCGCCTCCGCTGCTCGACTTGGGCGCGCACACGCCCGTGCCACGGTGCCAGACTCGACCTGGCGCGCTCACGCCGGTCACACCCGCACCTCCATGGTCGTCGCTTCCATGGCCGTCCCACCGCGCCGCTGCGACCTCCGCGGCCGTGCAGCACCTCCACGCCACCGAGCCGTGCCTCCGCGGCCTCCTCGCCGCGCCACCACGCAGTGCCCGCGCTCGCCGCACGCACGGCGTCACATCGCGCTCGCAGTGGACACACCGCGCGCCACGATCGCGCCTCGGATCGACGAGGCTCTGATACCAAATGTTGTTTCCAAACCTAGCTCTCTCTCTCAGCTCACGGCAGGTGTTCGTGTGTCAAGAAAAAGTTCAGAGTCCACTTCTTCTTCCTCCTCTGTCCGTGAGCTGAGAGAGAGAGCTAGGTTTGGAAACAACAGTTTGTTACTACACGATTATCTTAGCTTATTAAGGGGAAACTAGTTCAGTGGTTCTGTTAATATCTTCCATATCCAAACAAGGCCCCAATGGACGACGGCGGCGGCGGCGGCTACGTGGTGGCGCAGCCGGGCCCGAAAAAGGAGCCGGTGCTGCTCACGTGGATCCGCGCCGCCGTGTGGTGCCTCGGCCTCTCCTTCAACATCGCCACGGTCGCCATGGGCATCATGACCTTCTTCCTCTGGCCGTTTGAGCCCGACGACGCTCCGGTCGGCATCGTGGGCGGGTCCATTTCGATCGTCCTGGGGTCCCTCTGTGCGGCCGCCGTAGTCCGCGTGCTGGTGACCAAGTGCCGAGAAACTCGCGAGATGGAGGCCATTGTTGGAATAGGCTTGTGTTCTAGGGCGGCTCCGAGGAGTCGATAGTCTGTCGGGTCCGAGGAGTCGAAGCTTTGGCGGGTCCGACGGACCCGAGCCAGTGTACCGACTCGGGGAGTGTCCCGAGTCGAGTCGTCGAGTCGGAGTCTGTTCTAACTCGACAGTAGTGGTAACCGGGACTCGAGTAGTTATCGGGTCCGGCAGGTGCGCTGTACAGTCGTACAGTAGAGTAGGTGGATAGGACGTGCTAGACGTCACCTACAGTGTAGACGAGTCTGTGGCATCATCCATGACGTCGTCAACAGTGGCGGTATGGCATGACATAGTGTAGGACCCACCACGTCAAATCAGATGTGACGGATAGTTGACTCTTGTGGTTCCGGACCAGCCCAGCCCCTATTTAAATGGAGGAATAGACAAAGAGAAAATTGAGGCAAACACTTTGTTCACAAACACACCTCCCCTTCTCCCTCTCTCCCGGGTGCTCTCCTCTCCCGCTCTCTCTCTCTCCCGATTCACATTTAGGGCCAACAATTGGTATCAGAGCCTTGTGAGTTTGAGAGCTCACCGGAGATGGCACCGGAGACAGGCGCGCTCGTTCCCGGAGCAGGCAAGCTCGCGGAGGAGGAGCAGAAGGCCGGCGGAAGCTCGGTGGTATTCCAGCGAGTTGTCCGTGATTCCGGTGGTTCATGGCCGATGCTCACACGGTCGAACTACGCGGACTGGGCCCTCCTTATGCAGGTCATGTTGGAGGCGCGCCAGGTCTGGGTCGCCGTCAGCGACGGGACGCCGGAGCGCGAGACGGACCGCGCAGCGATGGAGTATCTGCTGCGCTCCGTCCCGCCGGAGATGATCTCCACCCTCGCCGCCAAGAAGACGGCGAAGGAAGCTTGGGACACGGTGAAGACCATGCGACTCGGGGTAACCCGGGTGCGTGACGCGAAGGCAACGGCGCTGAAGAAGCAGCTCCAGTGCATCAAGTTCGCGGACGGCGAGGACATTGACGACTTCGGCATGCGCCTGTCATCCCTCGTGTCGCAGCTCGACGTACTCGGAGTCATCGTCGGCGAGCCGGAGGTCGTTCGTAAGTTTCTCTCTGTTGTGCCCAAGAAGTTCTCACAGATGGCATGCTCCATCGAGACCCTGCTCGACCTCGACACGCTCTCCATCGAAGAGCTCATCGGCCGGCTCAAGGCGGTCGAGGAGCGCTACGAGCTGGAGGAGCCGATGGTCAAGCAATCTGGCAAGCTACTTCTCTCTGAAGAGAAGTGGTTTGCGCGGATGAAGCTGCGAGATGGAGGCTCATCTTCCAGCCAAGCCAGACGCAGCGGCGGCAAGCTGCGCAGACGCGACAAGGGAAAACCGGGTGCGAGAGGCACCGGGAACCGTGACACGAAGGACTCGTGTCGGTACTGCGGAGTCGTCGGCCACTGGGCGCGAGACTGCCGCAAGAAGAAGCACGAGGAGGGCGAGGCCCACCTCGTGCGCGGCGGAGGCGACAACGACGACGCGCTGCTCATGATGCAGGCGTGCACCGTGGCGTCTGCCCCGCAACTCCCAGCGTCGACTCAGGCGGAGTCGGGCGCATCGGAGGTGGCACCCTCGTCTCGACCGGTGGCGGAGTCGGAGGGAGTGTCGACTCCTCCGAAGGAGCACTCGCGGATCCATTGGGTCGCCGAGTGGGACATGCCGGCTCAGGAGGAGCCGAGGAAGGCGACTCGAGAGGAGTCGGCCCTATCGACTTGCAAGGAGTCGGCCCTCTTCTTGCTGGAGGAGAAGGCGCAGGTCAACCTGGTGCAAGGAGGGGACGCCAAGGACGGCGTCTGGTACCTCGACTCGGGCGCCACCAATCACATGGCTGGTGATCGCGCCGCGTTCGCGGAACTCGACACCAGCATCGTCAGAACCGTCAAGTTCGGCGATGGCTCGCAAGTCGACATCTGCGGGCAAGGGACGGTGCTGTTCGTCTGCAAAGTCAGGCGAGCACCGGGCCGTCACCGGGGTGTACTACATACCCCGGTTGAACACGCAGATCATCAGCCTGGGCCAGTTCGACGAGAATGGCTGCCAGGTGCTAATCGAGGACGGGCTCCTCCGGGTGCGTGATAGGGAGCGGCAACTCCTGGTGAAGGTCAGGCGGGAGCCGAACCGGATGTACAAGCTGACAGCGCGAGTCGCCCAGCCGGTGTGCTTGGCAGTGCACGCAGGTGCCGACTCGGCCTGGACTTGGCATGCGATGTTCGGGCACCTCAACTTCGACAGCCTGCGCCGACTCGCGAAAGGCGGCATGGTGCGTGGCCTCCCTCTGGTGGAGCACATGAACCAGCTCTGTGATGCCTGCCTAGCAGGAAAGCAGCGGCGAGCCTCCTTCGCCAAGCAGGCGAAGTTCCGGGCGAAGGAGCGACTCAAGCTGGTCCATGGTGAACTCTGTGGGCCGATCACCCCGGCGACTCTAAGCGGCAAGAGGTACTTCCTCTTGCTTGTCGACGACCTGACGCGGTACATGTGGCTCGCCCTTCTTGCGACGAAGGACGAGGCCGCAGCCGCCATCATCTGACTCCAGGCGGGAGCCGAGTCGGAGTCCAACTGCAAGCTGCGCACGCTGAGGACGGATCGCGGAGGTGAGTTCACCTCCGGCTCCTTCACGGCATACTGCGCGGAGCTCGGAGTGGAGCGTCACCTGATGGCTCCTTACTCCCCGCAGCAGAACGGCGTCGTGGAGCGACGCAACCAGACGATTGTGGGCATGGCCCACAGTCTGCTGAAGGCCAAGAGAGTCCCCGGCGAGTTCTGGGGTGAGGCGGTGTCGACGGCCGTGTTCATCTTGAACAGGTCGCCGACCAAGAGTGTGGACGGCATGACGCCGTTCGAGGCCTGGCATGGCCGCAAGCCGGATGTGCACTACATGTGCACGTTCGGGTGCATGGCGCATGTCAGAGAGACGCGACCCGGGCAGAAGAAGCTCGACGATCGTAGCAGGCCGATGATCTTCGTGGGGTATGAACCCGGCACGAAGGGTTATCGGGCCTACGACCCGGCTACAGGCCGAGTCGCCATCACCCGCGATGTGGTGTTCGACGAGAACGCGCGTTGGGACTGGAGTTCGCCGGACTCTTCGGTGACCACGTTTGGAGCCGACTCCTTCACGGTCGAGCACATGGTGTTCGAGCCGCAGCCGACTCCAGGGGACGGGAGTACGGGTCCTGGAACCGACTCACCGCCCTCTCCAGGTCCGACTTCCCCGACTCCAGGACCCGGGAGTGAGTCGCCCCCAGCCGGTTCTCCAACAACACCGGGGTACCCGACAGCCGAGTCACCGAATTCGGCTGTCACTGGCATCGAGTTCGTCACGCCACCATCAAGGTATGCATGTATGCTTGATGCAGAAGATGACGCCGAGCTCGAGCACCGGTTCTGCACTCTGCAGAACGTGCTCGACGCTGGTCCGGCTCAGGAGCCGGACGAGGAGCTTCACTTCCTCGCCTCCGAAGAGCCCGGCTCGTTCGATGAGGCCAAGTCGGACGCCAGCTGGAGGCGTGCGATGCAGGAGGAGCTCGAGGCCATTGAGTCCAACTCGACTTGGCGGCTCGCCACCTTACCACCAGGTCACCGCGCGATCGGCCTGAAGTGGGTCTACAAGGTGAAGAAGGATGCACACGGCGTGGTCCTTAAGCACAAAGCTCGCCTGGTGGCGAAGGGCGGGGTTGACTACGCCGAGGTCTTCGCTCCCGTGGCCCAACTCGAGTCAATCTGACTCCTGCTGGCGGTGGCCGCAGACTCGGGTTGGGTCGTTCATCACATGGACGTCAAGTCAGCCTTCCTCAACGGCGATTTGGAGGAAGAGGTGTACGTACGGCAGCCAACGGGCTTCGCTGCAAAGTGGAAGGAGCACCTGGTGCTCCGACTCGACAAGGCGCTCTACGGACTCAAGCAGGCGCCAAGGGCATGGAACACCAAGCTCGACGCATGCCTCGTCAAGATCGACTTCACCAGGTGCGAGTCGGAGCATGGCATGTACGCACGGGGTGCGATGCCGACTTGACTCCTCGTCGGAGTCTACGTCGACGACTTGGTGATCACGGGCTCCGACTCCAGCGACATCGACAAATTCAAGCTAGAGATGAAGAGCCTGTTCCAGATGTCCGACCTCGGGCTGCTGAGCTACTATCTCGGCATTGAGGTCCAACAAGGGCCGAGCGGGATCGACATCTCGCAGGCGGCCTATGCCCAGAAGCTGCTGGAGAAGGCAGGGATGGCCGGGTCCAACCCCTGCCAGGTGCCCATGGAGCCGCGCTTCAAGCTGTCCAAGAACAGCACGGCTCCACCGACAGATGCAACCAAGTACCGGAGCATCGTCGGGAGCCTCCGGTACTTGTTGCACACTCGACCGGATCTGACTTTCGTAGTCGGGTTCGTGTCTCGCTTCATGGTGGCGCCAACTCAAGAGCATTTGGCGGCTGTGAATGATGTAGGCCAACCCAACGACAACACCATGTCAAGCACTCCAACGTACGGCAAGCCACCAAGGACTCCAAAGGGTCGCAAGGAACTCCATGGACTCCAATCAACTAAGGCATACGCGTGGATGAGGAGAAGGAAGCGTCAGGGACAAGGAGAGGAAGAAGGAGGCAAAGACAGGCAGGCCGGCCTCCAGCCCGACCTAGGCCAGCCCCCCCAGGTCGGCACCCCACTAGAGCCGGCCAGCCTCCCAGCCGGCCCAGGCCGGCCCCCAGGCCGGCACCCATCCAGACGCTGCCGGCCTCCAGGCTGGCCTAGGCCGGCTCCCAGGCCGCCCCCCCTCAAGACGCAGCTGGCCTCCAGGCCGGGCCCCCTCTAGTCGTCGCCGGCCTCCAGGCAGGCCCAGGTCGGCCCCCAGGCCGGTCCCCCTCCAGACGCCGCCGGCCTCCAGGCCGGCCCAAGCCGGCCCCCGGGCCAGTTCCCCGCTAGTGCCGGTCGGCCTCCCAGCCAGCCTAGGTCGGCTCCCAGGCCGGACCCCCACCTTTCAGCTCCTTTTTGTACTAAACTATAAATAGCTTTCCCCCTTTTCCATTTGAGGTAGAGATGAATGAACTTGAGAGTTGAGCGCTGCTCCTTCCCGTGATGGGCTCCTCCGCGGAGGATGATGTACCTCTTGTTGTAGCTACTCTTTCACTTAGGTGTCTCTAGTAGCGCAAACCAATCTTTCACTGCGGTGATTCTATTGGATCGGTGGACCAGACGGTAAGAGAAATTGGTTTCATTAAGCGTGTTGTTGACTTGGGTTTTGGGATCCGGAGGCTACTCCGTTGGGGGTTTGTTGCCGGGTGATTCTCCCTTGTAGGCTTCGCGAGTTATCCCCACGTTTTGCCCTTTTTCCCCTCGTGTTCTTCGTTCCCACCTCCGTGTTCTTCGTGTTCATCCTCTTCCCCGCCTCAAAACGTGAAGATCGGGCTAACCCCTACATCAGTGAAGCACATCCTACGCTACATCGCCGGGTCGCCTCGACTCGGATGTAGGTATGGCAGAGGTGCAGGTGCACCACGCCTCGTCGGCTACAGCGACAGCGACTTGGGTGGGGACGTCGACTCGCGCAAGAGTACGTCAACTCGCGCAAGAGTACGTCTGGCACGCTGTTCTTTCTGGGGAGCAGCCCAGTGACCTGGCAGTCCCAGGAGCAGTCGGTCGTGGCTCTCTCGAGCTGCGAGTCCGAGTACGTGGCTGCTGCCACGGCTGCTTGCCAGGGGATCTGGCTGGCTCGGCTGCTGGTCGAGTTCAGTAGTGGCGAAGCTGAGCAGGTGGTGCTCAAGGTCGACAACAAGTCGGCAATCACGCTCGCCAAGAATCCCGTCTTCCACGAGCGCTCAAAGCACATCGAGCTGAATTACCATTTCAGGACTGCATGGAGGCGAAGAAGATCGAGTTGGAGTTCGTGCCCACCGAACATAAACTCGCGGACATGCTGACCAAGCCACTTTGGCGAGTCCGCCTGGCGGAGCTGTGCTCAAGGATCGGCATGGTGGAGGTGTCGCCGGAACTCAAGCCTAGCGAGTGATTGTTGGAATAGGCTTGTGTTCTAGGGCGGCTCCGAGGAGTTGATAGTCTGTCGGGTCCGAGGAGTCGAAGCTTTGGCGGGTCCGAGGGACCCGAGCCAGTGTACCGACTCGGGGAGTGTCCCGAGTTGAGTCGTCGAGTCGGAGTCTGTTCTGACTCGACAGTAGTGGTAACCGGGACTCGAGTAGTTATCGGGTCCGGCAGGTGCGCTGTACAGTCGTACAGTAGAGTAGGTGGATAGGACGTGCTAGACGTCACCTACAGTGTAGACGAGTCTGTGGCGTCATCCATAGTGAACTCGTATCATGACATCGTCAACAGTGGCGGTATGGCATGACATAGTGTAGGACCCGCCACGTCAAGTCAGATGTGACGGATAGTTGACTCTTGTGGCTCCGGACCAGCCCAGCCCCTATTTAAAGGGAGGAATAGACAAAGAGAAAATTGAGGCAAACACTTTGTTCACAAACACACCTCCCCTTCTCCCTCTCTTCCGGGTGCTCTCCTCTCCCGCTCTCTCTCTCCCGATTCACACTTAGGGCCAACAGCCATGACTCGGCTGCATGTCGTGCCCGTGTCTCGACGATGAAGATGAAATCGGCGTTGCATTCTTTGCCGCTAGCAGGTACGCTTTGCAGGATAAAAAGTAGGAGTATTAGCTCGTACTGGTAATATCTAAGAATCGGATCATAGTTTGGTCTCATGAGTGTGTTAGACTGATTTCATGATGTTTTACTTGAGTTCATGTTGTGAGATATGCATATGAAACCGGCACACAGTTTGCCACATATACGATTTTGAACGATAGAAAATTAGATAAGAAATTAAATTTACATATTTAATTTGTTTGTTAGTAGTCACTATGGGACCGACCCGCGCTCGGCATACACCCAAAGCCGCTTTGGCATACATGTACGCCGACGGGTGCGCTCGGCATACAGCCATCAACATCTCCACGTCAGTGCTCGGCAACTGCATCCGCTCGGCGTATGCTGAGCGTTTCAAGGGCATTCAGCGTATGGACAATGACAATGGGCTGACGCCTGACGGTGCGGCGGGCATATGCCGAAGGGGCCATCGGCAAAGAGGGCCACAAATCTGTCGCAGGCAGCCTCCGGGCGTCATACATGGCGAGCAGTGCCGTCGGCATATGCTGAGCGTGGGCCCTCTATGCTGAGCACCATATGCCACTAGTGGGGACTGGGCCTATTGTCCCGGGCCGTGATGGGCATTTGTCCCGGTTGGACAACCGGGACTGGACAGGCGGGACTAAAGGTCACACCATTAGTCGCGGCCCTGTTACCAGCCGGGACAAATGTCCCTCAACCTGGCCGCGCTGGGGCACAACCTTTAGTCGCGGTTCGTATAGCGGGCCGCAACTAATGATTCTCTGCCGCGACAGAAATTTGGGCACTTTCTGTGCCGCCGCCGCGACTAATGATTCTCTGCCGTGGCAGAAATTTGGGCACTTTCTGTGCCGTGGTAGAGAATTCATTTTGTTTTTTTCTTTATTTCAAAATAGTTTTCGTATATTCCTACACTACCACATACCGTACACGTTCGTGCATACATAAGATAACTTGTCTTACGATCGAGTATACAAATATATACAAATTTGATAGTTACATGGAGATCACAATTACTAGGACTAAGCACGTCTATTCGATTACACGGCCGGGGATCATCGTTTGCGCCTATTATTAACACTAAATTCTCCGGCGTCGTCTACCATCTCGGTCATAAAAAATCCCGCCAGTTCCTCTCCAATTTCTATTACGCGTTGCTCTGGTAGGACCTTTTCCCGCATTCTCTCGAACTATATAAGAAAAGGAGATCAATATGAACATCAATCATGATAACAAAAAGTGATTGTAATAAAATAATGTTGTGAATGTATTGCTTACGTCGACTCTATAATCTTTGTGCTCAGTGGTAAATATGCGAATAAACTCGCAAATGTAGTATCCACATAGATGCGTCCCCGGTGGCTGACTCGCGCACTCTACGAGAATAGAATTCAATCAAAATAATAATCTAGCATCATAACTCTATTGAAACTAGAAGTAAAGAGATGCGCGGACATATCTCGTACTACTTACCGAGATCGGAGTAAACATCAGCTCCTTAGTAAAGGAACCCTTCACCAGACTCTTGAACCGGTTCTAAACCCTGCCCGACAAAGAAAATGAATTAATGAATGAGTTATTCATTACCAGATATCTCATGAAATCAACAAAAGAGACCGATATAGCGCGAAAATATCCTCTGGAGCATGTCCTGCATGTTGTGGAACTATTCCAGGTGTCTCTTTAATGGGTCCATGACTTCAACTATTCCCTTATCAACTCGAATGTTTAGCAGAATCCAGTGGAAGCTGCACACGTTTATATATACGTCAGTAACTCATCAATTACACTTAACATCGAGTAAGCAAAAATGAATGTGTACAACAGAGTAAGACCCTCACTTAAAGTTGTAAGGAAACAGTATGTGGTCACATAAATTTTGCTCTGTTAGAAACCTTAGAAGGTTTTCCGCCGTCTCGTCGGGTTTCGTCATTAGCGTTTCTATATGTACTTTATCTGGGTCAATGAACCCAACATTATAGATCCTTCTTTTACAAGCCTGCATCTTCATTCTGCATAGTAAAGTCCAAAAGGATATAATGAGAATAATTACACATGCAATGAACTGAACAACTTATATGTAGACAATGAATTCAACAACTTACAGACAATAGCAACTCATGAGAGATTTGTCGAGGGCGTCGAAATTGTATAACTGGTAGAGTTCTGAAAAGTCAACATGGACCTCTTCGGGTCGGAAGAAGTACTCTTGTGGGACTTTCGCCACGATCATTATTCTGTCCCCCTTTACCTCTCTCAAGTACCATTCATGCAAACTCCGCATGTGTGTTGGCAGTTGTTTCAACTTCTGTTTGCTGACCAAAGGCTTCCCTGGGACATATGTAGGGACTACATCAGCCTTGGGTAACTTGTCATCTTGGGAACCTAGCAGTTCAGCAACACTCACACCCATAGCGGCCGCCAACTTTGCAGCTTCTCCCATATCCTGCTGCAGCACCTGGGGAACGTCTTTGGATAACACCTTGAGGGGTGGGATTGATTGTTTAGCCTGTTCTCCGAGCTGGGGAACGTCCCTTCTTTTCCCGCTTGCACTTTTACTTGATTTGCTCCCACTTGCACTTTTACTTGATTTGCTCTTCTCCGCTTCCTTCCAAAGTGTGCGTACATAGTCATATGGCTTATGGTGCAACTCATATTGCGATTTTGTGTTCAGAAAATCAAGTGCCCACGCTTTTTTGCTTCTCGGTGTATACCGGGGCGGGCTCTGCTTTCTTATTTGCAAAATGCGCATCTTTTTCAGCCTTTGCGATCGCTGCGTTTTCCTCGTCAGTACGATCGTAAGTTCTGATGGGAAGATTCTTATGAGGTACTCTTGGGAGAGGCGACATTTTCGTTTTGGGCTGCGGTGTTGGTTAGTCCTCAGCGACGGAGCACGCTTCCGCTTATTGTCCTTAGCGGGCAAAGGTGGCGGCGAAGACGGCCGACCCAAGTCCGGCGGCGGATATGGAGATGGACTCGCACTGTGGTGATCGTAGTATTGGGGTGGGCTTCTTGTAGGTGATGGTGACCTGCGACGACTCGGAGGCGGTGTTCGCCTTGGCGTCGAGCCTGGAAGCTTGATGTTGTTCTTGTCCCATAGAATGATACCACCTAGTACTTCTCCGAGTGTCCTCTCACCTTCAGGTCCAGGGATGTCAAGCTCCATTGAGTCAAACCCCATTACGATTTCATCCACCCCGACTTTAGCATAGGCAGCTGGAATCTCACGGCCATGCCAACGTGCCTCAGGTGGACATGGTAAAGCACATCCGACCGCCACTTCCAGGAATATGTTCTTCACCTTCTGATGGAGCTCACAAGATATCTGCTCCTTGATTCCATCCACGGGGTAGCCGGGACCGCCATCTATCATCCATGCACCGTCAGACGTGACCTCCGATTCAGCCACGCTGCTTCTCCGTAGAGATGGGCCGGCAGTAATATCGAGTGCAGGATCTTGCAGGCGCTCTCCTCTAAGTTCATCAATCGGCTGCTACTGCTTGTCAATTCATACTAGCAACTGGCTGAACCTATCTCCCTCCTCCTCCTCCCGTCGCTTCTTTGCTCTTGATCGGCTTCTATAAGTATCTTTGTCTTTGGGAAACCCGATCTCCCAGGGATAACAAGGGCCAAGGCCTCATGTTCGTCCTCCGTGTTCGTCATTCTCGAGGACCTTTGTCAGTAAGTCTTTCTCTCTATCGGGACAGAACTTTATTTTCCCCTCTTTAATTTCTTTCACCACTTTCAGCCATGTCTCCCTGGGTACCTTAATCTCGTCCCTGCAAACAAGGTCCCCTGTCTCACCGTCATACTCACTCCCATGCGCAAGGACCAATTTCTTGCCCTCAATTCCCATTCATCGCGAATTGGTTCTGGAATGATCCCTTTAGCAAGCAGCGCTTCCTCTTTTTTATCCCACTTTGGCATGGCAGTCACGTAGCCCCCTGTCTCGAGGCGATGGTGATATTTCTTTTTCGCAGCATTTGTCTTGTTTCGTTGTGACTTTTCCGTAGCATCTTCTGACTTCTTGTACTTCACAAATGCATCCCAGTAAGCCTTCTGCTTCGCTAGATAGCCTTCGAATTTTGGAGGAATATTGTTCTTCTGATACTCTTGCCATAATGTTTCTTCCACTACCGGAATAGTTCGGCCATCTTCTTAAGAGTAAACTCCTTGACTTTGTCCCTCAATGCAGCTGTGTCGTCCTCTTCCTCACATTCTGGGAGGGTGAAATGTGCCATGAGGTCATTCCAAAGACCATGTTTGTACCTTTCGGAACATACTCATTATCTTCCACCCCTTTGGGCTTTTGCCACTCTCGAACGGTGATCGGGACGCGATCCCTAACCATGACTTCACATTGTTTTACAAATGTCTTTGCAACCTTTATGGGTTCCAATGGTTCGCCCAGTGGTGATATCTTTGTAATTGTATAATGCGCAGATGGGGCCAACTTTTTGGCCGGGCCTCGTTTGGAACATTTGCTTGATGTGGAGGCCTAAGAGAAGAAACATTCGTCAATTCATATATATACAACTCAATTAATGCATCTACTGATCACCGGACTTCATATATATACCTCTCCGGACTTCGTTAAGGGTCCATCATCGGAGCCGTCGCCTTCTCCATCATCAGAGTCGTCGGCTTCCCCCTCATTTCGGTCGACCTCTTCACCCTCACCGGATGGGTTCAGATACATCGAGGGAGATTCGGGTGGACCAGCACCGGGGGCGTTGTGGATTATATCCTCGAGAATTTCTTCTTGTGTTAGGTCTCTGCGGATTGGACTAGGCGGATCCATAGTTTTTGCAAAATGCACACAATATCATACAAATAGTACATAAAAATACACCATGAATAACACAAATACATCTAGAATAATCCAGTTACATAGCTCGGGTCCATTTTTTTTAACCCTAATACATCATGAATAATATCACTAATACATCTCCCATGCATGAACCTCTCAAACTAACTTCGACCGGTTCCTGAGCCGCGGGGTGCCGAGCCGCCGGTGTTGCGCATCCAAAGAGAAGGAACCCTCACAGGGTCATAGCTCACATGGTAAGGAACCCTCTGAAGAAACGACCAGCTATTGCTATAATGCCTATCCAATAGATACATATAGCGACGGACGTGCTCGTCCTCCTCCCTGATACGGCGACGGACCACCTCCTCGGGGGCCGGCTCCCTCTGCACCGAGCGTGGCCCACACGACTGCCACCAAAGAAGATCCGGGTCGACGACATCACCCGGATTCCTCACCAAGCTGCGCGTCCCGTAAGGTAGCACCTCCCAGTGCCAGCCCGGCGGAGCCCAGTCCCGCACATCGCCCCTCTGGTCCAACAGGGACATCGTCACCGAGAACAATAGACTAAAAACACCTAAGTCAAAATTTCTATTTATACACTAAAAAAGTAATACTTAAAAAGTAATACTAGTTTTGCTAACACTATTTTTTGCTAATTTTTGTTAACACTAATTTTTTAACCCAATTTTCTAACTAGTATTATTATGTGACTTATTAGCATATTAATACTTCTAACTAGTATCTAACTAATTAACCACCTAAATCATCTATTACATCATCGAGCTAATTTTTAAACCTAAATTTAAATTCAAACCTAATTTCAAATCTAAATCATCTATTAAATCATCTATTTCAAACCTAAATCTAACTAATTAACCACCTAAACCATCTATTAAATCTAACTAATTTCAAAACACCTAAACCTAAATAAATTAAAACCTAAATAAAACAAGCTAATAAATAAATTAAACCTAAATAAACTAGCTAAATAAACCTAAATAAATTAAAACCTAAAAAAACCTAAATTAAACGGAGCCTTACCTAGGGGACTGTGGCGTCTGAAGCCGACCGGGGGCGGCCGGAGTTGAGGGGCGCGGCGGCGGTGGCTCGGGCGGCGGGAGGCGACGGCGTGGGCGGGGGCGGAGGCGACGACATGGACGGGCGGGAGGCGACGGCGTGGGCGTGGGCGGAGGGAGGCGACGGCGTGGACGGGCGCGCGGTGGCTCGGGCGGCGGCGGAGGCGGAGGCGACGGGCGCGCGGTGGCGGA
Source organism: Puccinellia tenuiflora (assembly GCA_012064385.1). NCBI lineage: Eukaryota > Viridiplantae > Streptophyta > Magnoliopsida > Poales > Poaceae > Puccinellia > Puccinellia tenuiflora. Next base: position 2,483,780 of record QRDG01000054.1, read on the forward strand.
GGCGACGGGCGCGCGGCGGCGTGGGCAGCGGGAGGCGACGGCGAGCGACAGCGCAAAAATCGGGCAGCCTGGCAGCGTCTCGATCCTCTATGGCCCTCCGGTGTCGCGGTCTGAGCCACGCACCGGGGGGACGGCTCGCCTTTTATAACCCCCACCCTTTAGTCGTGGGGCGTCGCTCCGGCCGGGACAAAAGGGGGGTCTTTAGTCGCGGGTTGAGCCACTCCCCGCGACTAAGGGGGGGGGGGTTTAGATCCCGCGCGCACCACATTCTTTAGTCGCGGCTGGTGGTACGGGCGACTAATGGGCCCAAAATTTGCGCGCGCTGGGCCAAAATTGCGCGCGCGCGCACTGTTTTCTCTGTTTTTTCAAATCTGACATAATTTCAAAACATTCAACATAAGAAGTGCTTGAATTTGAATAAGTAATCCAAATCCATTTTCTGTTTTATAAAATAATTATTGTAACTCTACATACTATTAACAATTTTGCCATTTTCAATTAAAAAAATGGATTAACTAATATTTTTTGCATGTTTTTGAGTCTCACTAAACTTTCAACATTTTTTGCATATTTTTGAATCTCACTAAATTTTTGCATATTCTGTAGGGAATTTTTGCATATGTTTTAATCTTGGAGCCAATGACAACAGTGGATGTCGGGGGGGCTACCCCCGGATAGTGTTGAGATAAGGGGAAAATTGTTATCTCGGAGTTGACCGGGTCAAGGTCGACCGACATACCATACCGACATACCGAAGCCGGCATACAATCCGTATGTCGGATTCTCTTCTTTGATTCTTCATGTGTGCAGGGAAGGTGAACCGAGTTAGAGAGTACCTGGCATGCCTATGCCGGATGAGGGAAGACGGAGCCGTATTCCGGACGACGGTCAAGGCACACGTCTTGTCCCTACAATCACGGGGCAGGCGTTGTGCCACTAGCACGATGGGACATCGCCACTTGACCACTGACCCGGAAGTGACGGGATGGTGTGTCAGGTCTCCATACCGCTGACCGAAGCGGTACGAGGAAGCATGGGACAGGCATGGAGGTTTGTCTTGTCTCTGGCAGAGGCGACCAGGACTGTCAGAGGATGACGCTAGCCAGGCATGGCCACAGTAGTGGGTGCGTCATCGCGCACGTCAGCCCTAGCTTACCCTGGGCACCACTATATAAGGAGCACCAAGGGCTCCTCTTACAAGGAGGACGCATCATTTGATTCCAGGAGGAAAGGCTGAGCAACCAGACCCGGTAGTGAGCTCAAGTGCTACACTCTCCCTTAGTTCATAGATTTCTGCATACAGCTCAAGGAGCATCTTGTAGCCCGAGTGTGATCCATCATATAAACAGACAAGCAGGAGTAGGGGTTTTACCTCCTCACGAGGGCCTTGAACCTGGGTAGGTCGTGCGTGTTCGTGTTTTCCGTGTGCGTATTCCTATGCACAAACCCTCCCCGGTACCTCCAGCGTCCATCGGCCCCAACTCAAGCCATCCTATGGCATATGCCGTGATACCACCACGACAGTGGATCATTTGATAATAACTAGTTCATCGACCAAATACAAGTCATTTGTCCTAACCAATGACAACAGTACGGAATGACAACAGTGGATCGTTTGTCCTAACAATCTTAGTCATACCCCTGCCTAGGCCTATAATACTCGTCCTCGTAGTCGTCATCATCGCTATCATCGGACGGCGCTCGTGGCTCCAACCTCGATGGGTGAGCACGCCTGGACTGAATGTGAGGGTAGCGCAGGCAGGGGTTATCGCTGGACGTGATGTAGTCCATGACGCTCTGGAGAGTCCGGCCACCCCACCACAGCCGACAGCCGGCCTCGTTGAAGTTCGAAGGAGGCGGGCCGTCCTCCTCGTACCTGGTGAGCGCCCTCTCACGCCGATTGATGAAGAAGGCGTCCCAAGTCGGGCGGTAGTCGGGATGCCAGCGGGGATCCATCCGCTGCTCCGGCATGAGCTCGAGGTAGTAGTGGTTCGTGATGGCCGCCCGGCGCGCCACACCTTGAGGGACAGGAGGGACCGGCACGCCTCCGGCGCTCAGCCACCAGCCGGCGGGGACGCGGTAGCCGGGCAGGCAGGGGTAGTTCGAGGCGCAAAGCGCCTCCGCCTCAGGGTAGTTTAGAGTGGGTACGGTGGAAGCCATGGGAGAGTGATGAGGTTGCAGATATGAGTTTAGATGTCATATGGCAATGGCGGCCAAGCCTACATATATATAGTGAGAAATGGCGGGAAGACGAAGGCGGGAAGCGGTGGAAGAAGCACACGGATCGTGTGTTTCCTTCGAGTGCTTGTGAGCCGTTGGATTAGAGGTGTGTTTCCTTCTAGGGCTTGTGAGCCGTTGGATCAGGTGTGTGTCATTGGTTAGGTGTGCTCCTTTAGTCCAGGTTCCAGCTACCAACCGGTACTAAAAAGGTGAAGATAAGGCACACATATCAATGCTCCTTTAGTCCCGGTTCTAGCTACCAACCGGGACTAAAAAGGTGAAGAGTTTCCCTATATAAGTACCCACCATGAGGAGGAAGAGGAAGAACAAGAGCACGGCAATAGCAGAAAGAGAAGACAGAGGACTCCTCTATGCACGAGCTTCTCGAAGATGTCGTTGGGCAGTGACCAATGACATCTTTGAGGGGCTCGGCATAGAAGCGTTCTTTCAGTGCTAAGAGGGTTCTATCTAGAAATCCTTCAGTTCATCGACCGAATACAAATCATTCGGATTCCCTGCATACGTCCTACGGTGTGTTTGATATGCGGGCACTCTCTAGCCACCGTAGGACTGTATGCAAGTGAAACCGTGTGTTTTGTTCTATCTAGAAATCCTTCTGTTCATCGACCGAATACAAATCATTCGGATTCCCTGCATACATCCCGACGGTGCATATAGTCAAAACATACGGTTTGTATTCGCATATAGCCATTATTACACATCACCAACATCCCTATCTAGTGTTGTGGTTTTCTTCTGCGCCGTAGCCATGGAGAATCTTCATCATTTAACAGGATGCATGGGTCAGTTTTCACTGTGAAGGGCGGAATTTCATGAAACTTATTATAATCTTCTGACATGTCTGTCTTGTCATCCACTCCCACGATGTTTCTTTTCCCCGAAAGAACTATGTGGCGCTTTAGCTCATCTGTCCTTCACATAGAAAACCTGAGCCACATCGTTGGCTAGGACGAATGGTTCGTCCATGTATGCAAGATTTTTGAGATCCACTGTTGTCATGCCGTACTTTTGGTCTACATGTACCCCGCCTCCTGTCAGCTTGACCCATTTGCACCGAAACAAAGGGACCTTAAAAGTAGGTCCATAGTCAAGTTCCCATATCTCGTCTATGTACCCATAATATGTGTCCTTCTTCCCGTTGTCGTCTGTGTCGGCACAGTGGAAACCAGGGTACCACGGGCCGGCCTGCCAGGGCCCACAAGATTCTTTGGATGATTTTCGCTAAGGACCAGGCTCTCCAAGCCTGGCGAGCTTCGCGAGGATTTTCCCCTCGCGAAGGGTTTTTCTCCTCGCCAAGGATTCTCTCCCTTGGCGAGGGATCGCTCCTCGACAAGGCGTCTCTGACGCCGCCCGCAATTCTGCTAAGGACCAAGCTGAAGGGCTCGGCGAGGCTTTTTGCCTCGCGAAGCGCCTTCCTCGTGAAGCCATCTCTGCCCCCGCGGCAGAGCGCACATGGGCTCTGCGCCATGTGCAGAGTGACGCGCGTGCCTACGCGCGATGACGACGACGCCGCAGTTGCCGTTTCCATGTATAAAGCAGTCAACAAAGCGGAGCCAAGCAAAGCGGACAACGAGTATTGCCTCTTTGGTGACAAGGGAACAGTCTGCAGCTATGCTCCAAGGACGACGTCACCGTGGGTCACCTCCCACCTCGGCAAGCGCCAGCCCACTGTCCAGCTGGTCGGTGCCCCTTTTCAGCTTTGGTGACGCCGTCCCCTGCCGTGGACCGCGTCCACGAGCTTTACCTTTATGGTGGACTTCACCTTTACGGTGCACCGCGCCTCCTCCTTCGTCGCCATGTGGTAGCCCTTCCCGCCCAAATGTTTGGGCGGAAGAGGTCCGAGACGCCTATAAAAGGAGGAGGAGCGCACCCTAGCAAAGGGTTCGATCTTCGGTTGGTGCAACCCTACTAGACCAAACCCTAGATCTGAAGACTAGCAAGTAGCCATTGTTAGCCACCTCGAGCTCGACAAGCTCTCCTTGTACTGTGAACTCTCCAAGCAGTGCAATACACCAAAGCAGGACGTAGGGGTTTTACCTCCACAAGAGGGCCCTGAACCTGGGTAAGACCGTGCGTTCCATCTCTGCAGTGCTGTCCCGCAGCGAGTCCGACGAGCACCGTCGCCGGAGCACGTTGAGGGTTGTTTGATTCCGTGTTCAGCCCCTTACTCGATCCTTCTCGAGACACCCCCAGTTCCTGGGACAGTTCTCCGACATTTGGCGCGCCAGGTAGGGGGCTGAGGCGCGTCTTCATCCTCGACACAGCCATGGCCGGTTCTCGTGCCGAACGTCTCGCTCGCCGGACGGCTAGCGCCGCCACCGCTCCCGTAGGCCGCCCGCGCGGCCGCCCGCGTGGAAGCTCTGCTCCGGAGCGCCGCGTCGACCCCGAGCCCCGCGTCGAGCACCCGGACGACGACGACGTCGACCACGCTGAGGATGACCTCGGCGAAGAGGAGGCCTCCTCCCTGCACCCGTCGCGGGACCGTGCTGCCTCCTCGCTGGGCCGCCCTGCGCCCAGCCCGGCGACTGCGCTCCTCATGGCGCAGGAGCTGTTGCAGTACCGCCCCACGCCGGCGGCTCAGGAGGCCTGGCTCAACCGCGTTGCCGAGCTCATCGGCGCCGCTCGCGCCGCGGCACCCGCGCCGTCTCGTTCCTTGGTTCCTTCTGCACTCGTGGGGGACGTGGCGCACGGCGCACCTCCCGCGCCTCCCCGTCAGCCCGCGCCCGCTCCAGCTCCACCGGTTCCACCGCAGCCTGCTCCGACGGGGGCTCCTCCTCGCGACGGCCGCGCTGCATCGCACGCGTCGTCGCCACATGACTGCCAAATCGTGCAGCGAGCCCCTGAGGACGCACGCGTGAGCATCGCGGGCAGGAACGCCGCAACCGCGCCGTCCAGGACGTCGCCACCGCCGGGCGCCACCTCCGCGCCACCCTCGCCAACGGCACGGTCACCTACGGCACGACGGCCGCGTTCACTCGCAGCCTCCGTCGCGTCGTCTGGCCGGTCAAGTTCAGGCCGGACCTCCCTCCGCGCTACGACGGCAAGAACAACCCCCTGGAGTTCCTGCAGCTCTACTCTCTGGCCATCCAGGCCGCCGGGGGCGACGACAAGGTCATGGCGAACTGGTTCCCCATGGCCCTCAAGGACTCTGCGTCCTCATGGCTCACCAACCTCCCCGCCGAGTCCATCAACACCTTGGAGGAGCTCTGCCGGTGCTTCGTCGCCAACTTCAAGGGCACGTACGAGCGCGGCCTCACCTACAACGACCTCCGCGCCGTGCGTCAGAAGCCCGGCGAGACCCTCCGCAAGTACATCCAGCGCTTCAGCCAAGTGCGCAACAAGATCCCCAACGCCACCGACGCACAGGTCATTTCGGCCTTCCAGGCTGGGGTCACAGACGTGCGGATGCTCGAGAAGCTTGGCATCCACGACAACATCACCACCGTCGTCAAGCTTTTCGACTTGGCGGACAAGTGCGCCAAGGCTGAAGAGGGCCGCTTGTTCGTCAAGAACGAGCCAGGGGACCCCACCGAGGGGTCCAAGAAGAAGAAATCCTCCGAGAAGCGCAAGACTACTGCGGTCCTCGCGGCAGAGCCCGACGCCAAGCAGCCTCGCCAAGCTGCCACTCCAGCCGCAGGACCTGAGAAGAAGGATGATCGTCCCTTCTGCATCTACCACAACAGGCACTCTCACGCCACCGAGGACTGCTTCGACATCAAGAGGCTTCGCGAGGCTCGCGAGGCTCGCGAGGCTCGCGAGGCAAACGGAGGCCGCGGAGGCCGCGGCGGAGGCCGCGGCGGCCGCGGGGGGCGACGCTGGAACAACAACTACAACGACAACTACCAGCAGAACCCTCAGGCCAACGCTGCCCAGCCCGCGAACGACAACCTGCCTGCCGAGGCTGACGAGGGCTACCAGGTGCCTCGTGGAGCCGCTTGCATCCTTGGCGGGGCTCAGGCCCCTCGCTCCAACCGCCACTTCAAGCAACTCGCTCGCGAGGTCGCAGCAGCCCTCCCTGGAGTCGAGGCCTCCAGGCCCCTCAAGTGGTCCCAGTGCCCCATTACATTCGACTCCGGCGACCACCCCAAGTCCACTTCAACCGTCGGCACCATCCCGCTGGTCTGCACCCCCACCATCAACAACATCGCCGTCTCTAAGACGCTCATTGATGGGGGTGCTGGCCTCAACGTCATCTCCGTCGAGACATTCGAGAAGCTGCAGGTGCCCTACGAGCGGCTCATGCCTACCAGGCCCTTCTCGGGAGTGACAGAGGGTCTTACCACCCCTTTGGGGCAGGTGAGGCTCGCCGTCACTTTCGGCACCCAGGCCAACTACCGCACCGAGCTGATCGACTTTCGACGTCGCGCACATCGGCCTGCCCTACAACGCCATACTCGGCTACCCCGCCCTCGCCAAATTCATGGCGGTGACCCACCACGCCTACAACCTCGTCAAGCTCCCTGGCTCGGGTGGCACCATTGTCATCCGCGGCGTGGTCTCGGACGCCCTGTACGCTGCGCAAGCGGCCTACAAGGCTGCCGCGGTGGCGTCACCCGCTGACGAGGACGAGGAACCCCTCCCGAGGCCCCCCGCGAAGAAGAAGCAGCTGTTCTCCCAGGAGAAGGCCGCGACAAAGCAAGTGTCTCTGGAGGCAAGCGGCTCGGGGGCTTGCGTCACCATCGGCGCCAACCTGCCTCCCAAATAAGAAAGCGCGCTCGTCGCCTTCCTCAGGGCATACTCTGACATGTTCCTGGACACCGTCCGATGTGCCCAGAGAAGCAAGGCTTCATCATCAAAGGGAAAAACCTCTGGCCACGCCAGTGTAACGAACCTCTATTTCAGGTCATTCTGAACCTTTGCGCATCGCGCCAAGCATATCTTGTTACTTCGGCAAGCTCTACCGTTGTTTGCTTTTCTTTCTCGCTCGTATGATCCCTCATGCGTATCTCGCGAGCGGGGGCTAGCATGGTGCCATGCCACGGGAGCATCCCGGCAGCGCCTAAAACCCAAGGGATCCGAGCTCTGAACTTGCGGGTCAGCTCTCATGCATGTCAACTCCCAAGGAGCTCTGAACTCATGGGTCAGCTCCCGCGCACGTCAACTCACCAAGGATCACCAAAACCTTGGTGCCTGTTTCTCCTCGCGAGACACACATGAAGGAACCTACGAGCACCATAAGATTCTTTAGCTATCTATTGCTTGTGGGTATGCCTATCTCTCCAAGTGCAGGAAAACAGGCTCTCCAAGCCTCAGGCAGCGTCAAAGCGAAAACATCTCGCCAGGGAACCAACACCCTCTCCAAGGCAGAATGCCTCGCTAAGCTAAGTACAAAGACTTGGTCGAAATTCCTCTCGTTGGTTTTTGCCCCTCGAGTCTCTTTTCTCTCTCCTACGCCTCATGGGCTGCTTGCACGTCAAAGGGGAGCCCCAAGCATCGCGCTTCGAGGAGCTCTTACTTCTTGAGGCCTCACACACCCCCCGGCCTTGTGGAGCCATGACTCTCACATACCGAAGCGGCGGTGGTGTAGCGCTAAGAGAGGGTCCTAAGACGTAGAGCGAAAAAGACATGAGGGGGAAAGACAAAGGTTCCCCGAGGGACATTCACAAGCACACTCCAATATAACTTGACAAGTTTTTACAAAGTTTACAATCAAAATGACTAAGATAAATGTGCCCTTTGTATGCCCGGCTACAGGCAAGGAGCTCAAGCCGTCGCGCCTCCTGAGGTGCCTGCTTGGTCCACGGCGGTTTCCGCCTCGTCCAGGGCATCCCCGTCGTCGCCTTCGATCACCACTTGGTCAAACTTCTTGGCGAACGCGATGGCGGCCTGCGTGGCGGCCTCCCGCGCCTTGTCGCTGATGGCGCGCGGCGGCGCCATCACGTCCTCAAGATCAAGTGAGGGCTGGAGCCTCACGAGGTTGCTAAAGACGTTGGTGACGGCGACGACAAGGAGGTCGCGACTCTCCTCCACGACGCGCTTGTCAAAGCTCTTCGCGACCCCTTCAAGCTTTCCGAGGAATTGCTCGAAGAAATGCGAATACGAGGTTTCGTCGTCGGTCGCCGCGGAGAAGGAGGGGACGTCGATCCTCAGATCTCTCCCGACCGCGCGCACGCGGCTCACCAAGCTCTGGAGAATGCTCTGGCGCTGGCGCGTCATGAACCGGTCGACCTGGCGCTGGTCCCGTGCCTGCTCCGCCAGAGCCGCGGCCGGCCCCACCTGCTGCCGGAGCTCGTCCAGGTCCCTCTCCAAGGCGAAGGCGTTTCCCTCAGCGCGCGCCTGGGCCTCCCGAGAGACCTCGAGGCAAGAGGTCAACCGCTTCTCCTCCTGCTCAAGCTCCTTGATGCGCTTCTCGAGCTCCTTGCGCTTGGTCTTGAGGCGGTCCTCGTGCTTCGCGACCTTCTCGTCATACTCTTTGGAGAGGCTTTCGCGGACGAGTTTGACCTTGAGGTCAGCCTCTTCTTGGAGCCTCTTCTGCTCCGCCGCGAGGTTGGCCTCGTCGGCGGCCACCCGACCCTCACGCTCCTCCAGCTGCCCCTCGCGGGTGGCCTGGTCCTTCTCGAGCAGCTGGACCTGCTCCTCGCGCCTGAGCAGCTCTTTCTCCCGGAGGGAGAGCTCCTCCTCACGCCGCACCTGCTCCGCCTCGCGGGGCGCCAGCTGTCCCTCGCGAGCATCAAGCAGCTCGCGGAGCTCCTTCAGGCTGGCCCGGGTGCTCTCGGAGTCGGCAGCAAACTTCTGCTCCGCAGCCGCCAGCTCCTGGTGCTTGGTGGTGGTTTCCTCCTCGAGTGCCTCCCTGGCGGCGTCGAGCTCGTCCATCACCTCCTGCGCCTCCCGCTTGACGCTGTCGCGGGTCTCTTTGGCGAAGCGGATCGCTTCCTCGCGCGCCGCCTTTGCCGCCGCGTCCTGCCGGCGGCACATCTCCACCCTCTCGTGGAGAAGAATCCAGGCTTCGCCGAGCCTTGCCCTTTCCTCCGCCAGGGCGTCTTCTTCCTTGGCGAGCTGCTCCTCCAGCCCGTCGAGCGCTCGCCGCGCCCGGTTGAGGATGATCCGGCGATGGGCTGCTTGACGCTGCGGCGCTTGCAGCGCCAAGGAGACTCCCGCGCTGCTGCTGGGTGCAGTCCCCTCGATCCTCGTCGAGGCGCCCGGGTCCTGCCTCGGACCCACGACCGCCTCTGGTGCGATCCGGGGGCTTGTGGGGGCGCCTTCTTCGGCGCTCGCCTCGGTTGCCCTCTGGGGGCTGGGCGCCCTCTCGCGCTCAGCTTCAGCGCCAGTGGGCTCCGGCGTCGCCACCGCCTCCTGCTCCACAGGGGCGCCTCCGGCCCCCTCTGCAACGACCGCGTCCGCCGCGGCCTCGGGCGCGTCAGCCCTTCTCGAGGAGGCCTCCTCCTCTGGAGGCGGCTCCACGACGATGTCCTCGTCCACCCTCTTCTCCTCCGTTTCCTGCTGGACGGGAGGGGTCGCCGCCCTGGTGGGCGACGGTGGCGTTGCCTCCGCCCTCGCCTCCCCTGCGCGGTGCTCCACCGCTGGAGGAGATGCCGCCCTGGTTGGCGACGGCGCCGCCTCTACGGTCTCCTCCTCCGCGCGGTGCTCCGCCACGGGAGGAGTCGCCGCCCGAATCGGCGACAGCGTGGCTCCCTCGGCCACCACCGCCTCCGCGCGGTGCTCAACCGCGGGAGGAATAGCTGCTTGCTGCGGCTCACCAGCCGCAGGCGTCTCCACAACGGCGCTGGTGGTCTCTCCAGCCTGGCCGAGCCGCCGCCTCTTTGGCTCCGCAGGCTGCCTGAAAGGAAGCCAAGTTGGAGATCCATCAAGGAGATTTTCTCAGACAAAATGTTGAGGGAAAAGAAAAATCAAAGACTTACTCGCCGGCCATCACCCACACCCTCTTCTTCGCCTTGGGTGGCTGGGTGTGGCTTGCTCCGGCCTCCTCCCGAGCCGCTCCTGTCTCCGCGCGAGGGATGTCTCTCGCGGTTGCGGCCCTCCTGTCGTGGACGGCCTTGGAGCGGGGTTCGCAACGCCCTCTTCCGCCGCCGCTCGTCTCCTCCTCTTCGGCGCGCCGGGAGCGGACGACGCGGAAGGCGTCCTCCTCGTCGCCGGAGGAGAGCACCTGGAGGTCCACCTCGGCGTGGGCGCTCCTCGAGGAGCCGGCGCCCTCGCCGACGGGGTCAGCGCCCCTCGAAGCCTCGTCCTCGCCGAGGGGGTCCTCGCTTCTCGAGGCCTCCTCCTCGGCGGACTCCTCAGCCTCCTCAGCCTCCGGAGCCTCATCCATGTACTCCGGCTCCGCCGCCCACGGGTTAGGGCGAGGCCCGCGGTGCCCCGCGGGCACAATTCCCCACTCGTCGAATGTGGGCATGTGCGCGCGCTGCTCCTCGATGCTTTCCTCGGCGAAGCAGATGAGTGGCTTGGCCGCCTCCTTCTTGGCGGGCGGGATCTCCGGCGACGTGAAGAGAACGCCCATGATCTGGCGTAGCACCTCAGGCGCGAAGCCGTCCCTGCTTAGCCGCATTGCGTCCTTCTTGCCGTCGTATCGCCACACCGGCTCGGCGTGCTGTTGGAGGGGGGCGATGCGGCGCCTGGTGAAGTCCCTTGCCACCATCTGGCCGGTGACCCCTGCCTCGCGGATGCGTCGGATATACTCGTACACCACGTCAAGCCTCGAGCCCCTGAAGTCCGCGCTCGCCCAGCGCGCCCACTTCCTCGGGGGCCCCTCAGGCACCTCCAGGAGAGGGTGAGTGGCCTTGGCGTCGACGAAGAGCCACTTCTCGCGGAACTTGTCCACCTTCTTCGTCACCTTGGTGATGGCGTCCTCACCGCACCAGGCGATGGGGATGTAGTTCTCGCTCCTGGCGTCGGCGATGCGGAAGGAGACGCACCCAAGCCGCTCGCCCTTGGCGGAGTTCCGAAGAGAGTAGAAGCTGCGGAAGAGCGCCACCGAGGGACGGATGCCGAGGTAGGCCTCGCAGAAGTGGGCGAAGATGGCGAGGATGAGGATGGAGTTGGGATGAAGATGGAGCAGTTGGATCTGGTACACCTCCAAGATCGCCAGGAGGAAGTCGGAGAATGGTGGCACCAGCCGGCGTAGAGAGTATGGAGGAAGATGGGGTAGAAGGCCTCGGTGAGTCTGCTACCGGCCGGCCTCATTTCGGTGGCGCCGTGCTCGTTGGTTCGCGCCGCCGCCAGGTGGCGCACCGTCGCTATCGTCGCCGCGGTGACTCGCGTCCGCGGCAGTGCTCCCTCGAGAGCAGCGGCGCGCGCCATCGCCGCGGACGTGCCCGCCTGCACCGTGGCCTTGCCCTTCGGGTCGGTGGCTGCTTTCTTGGGCGCCATCGGTCGCCGGAGAAGAAGAAGAGTACTCTGGAGTTGGAGCGCTCTGGAGAGATTGGAGGCGTGGGGAGAAGTGTGCGGAGGAGTTATGGGAGAAGTAACGGGCGCTGCCTGCGCGCCCAGGCTTTATTGACCGGCTCCCGAGTCGTGGCGGGCCCCGCCACGTCGCCCGTTGGAGCCGAGGAGGTCGTGGCCGCGGGCGCAACCGCTGCGTGCCACGTGTCGCGGCCCTGTCAGGCATCTTTGGCCCCTCGACGCTTCGCCTTCGTCATGGGCCTCGGCGTGCCCGTCGCGGGCCCGGGGGCTACTGTCGGCACAGTGGAAACCAGGGTACCACGGGCCGGCCTGCCAGGGCCCACAAGATTCTTTGGATGATTTTCGCTAAGGACCAGGCTCTCCAAGCCTGGCGAGCTTCGCGAGGATTTTTCCCCTCGCGAAGGGTTTTTCTCCTCGCCAAGGATTCTCTCCCTTGGCGAGGGATCGCTCCTCGACAAGGCGTCTCCGACGCCGCCCGCAATTCTGCTAAGGACCAAGCTGAAGGGCTCGGCGAGGCTTTTTGCCTCGCGAAGCGCCTTCCTCGTGAAGCCATCTCTGCCCCCGCGGCAGAGCGCACATGGGCTCTGCGCCATGTGCAGAGTGACGCGCGTGCCTACGCGCGATGACGACGACGCCGCAGTTGCCGTTTCCATGTATAAAGCAGTCAACAAAGCGGAGCCAAGCAAAGCGGACAACGAGTATTGCCTCTTTGGTGACAAGGGAACAGTCTGCAGCTACGCTCCAAGGACGACGTCACCGTGGGTCACCTCCCACCTCGGCAAGCGCCAGCCCACTGTCCAGCTGGTCGGTGCCCCTTTTCAGCTTTGGTGACGCCGTTCCCCTGCCGTGGACCGCGTCCACGAGCTTTACCTTTATGGTGGACTTCACCTTTACGGTGCACCGCGCCTCCTCCTTCGTCGCCATGTGGTAGCCCTTCCCGCCCAAATGTTTGGGCGGAAGAGGTCCGAGACGCCTATAAAAGGAGGAGGAGCGCACCCTAGCAAAGGGTTCGATCTTCGGTTGGTGCAACCCTACTAGACCAAACCCTAGATCTGAAGACTAGCAAGTAGCCATTGTTAGCCACCTCGAGCTCGACAAGCTCTCCTTGTACTGTGAACTCTCCAAGCAGTGCAATACACCAAAGCAGGACGTAGGGGTTTTACCTCCACAAGAGGGCCCTGAACCTGGGTAAGACCGTGCGTTCCATCTCTGCAGTGCTGTCCCGCAGCGAGTCCGACGAGCACCGTCGCCGGAGCACGTTGAGGGTTGTTTGATTCCGTGTTCAGCCCCTTACTCGATCCTTCTCGAGACACCCCCAGTTCCTGGGACAGTTCTCCGACAGTCTGTTGCATCAAAACAGACACCATTGTTTTGGTTGGTGCTCTTTTTATCTTGGGAGATCGTGTAAAATGTATTCCCATTTATCTCGTACCCTTGGAAAGTACATATAGTCGAAGATGGTAACCTGGCCAACAAGTACAGTTGATGTCCAACAGTGGTGTTATTCATGAGATGTGTCTGCAACCAACTGCCGAAAGTCGCCTCGTGTTCCCCTTTAATCCAGGAGTCAGGCTCCCCCGGGTTTTCGGCGCGTAGAATATTCTTGTGTTTCTCGATATACGGAGCAACCAAGGTGGAATTGTGTAGAACTGTATAGTGTGCTTGAGTGAAAGAAAGCGCGTCCCTACATATCGTTGTTTTCCTTCCTAGTGTGCCTTTTCCAGTCAGCCTCCCCTCATACCGAGATTCAGGAACACCAATCGGCTTAAGGTCAGGAAGAAAGTCAACACAAAACTCAATGACCTCCTCTGTTCCATAGCCCTTGGAGATGCTTCCTTCTGGCCTAGCATGGTTATGAACATATTTCTTTAAGACTCCCATGAACCTCTCGAAGGGGAACATATTGGGTAGAAACACAGGACCGAGAATTCTAATCTCTTCGACTAGGTGAACTAGGAGGTGCGTCATAATATTGAAGAAGGATGGCGGGAACAACAACTCGAAGCTGACCAGACATTGTACCACATCAATCTGTAACCCTGATAGACTTTCTGGATCGATTACCTTCTGAGAAATTGCATTGAGGAATGCACATACCTTCACAATGGCTAGTCGAACATTTTCCGGTAGAATTCCCCTCAATGCAACCGGAAGCAATTGCATCATAAGCACGTGGCAGTCATGAGACTTTAGGTTTTGGAATTTTTTCTCTTTCGTATTTACTATTCCCTTTATATTCGACGAGAAGCCAGACGGGATCTTGATACTGAAAAGGACTTCAAAAAAGATTTCCTTCTCTTCTTTGGTAAGAGCGTAGCTGGCAGGCCCTTCAAACTGCCATGCATGCATGCCGTCTCATCCTTTATGACGTTGCTGGTCCTCCCGTGCTTCTGGTGTATCTTTTGACTTCCCATACAAGCCTATTCAAGCAAAGATTTTTCGTCAGGTGCATCACGTCGATTGCAGAGCGGACCTCATGGACTTCCCAATATTCTAGCTCCCAAAATATAGATTTCTTCTTCCATATGGGTGCGTGTCCGTCAGCATCATTCGGAACAGGTTCTCTGCCAGGACCATTTTCAAAGATTACATTTAAATCCTTGACCATACCAAATACATCAGCACCACTACGGGGGACAGGCTTCATCCGGGTTTCTGCCTTGCCATTGAAATGCTTGCCTTTTTTTCCTTAAGTGATGCCTGGGCTGAAAAAAATGACGATTGTACGGGTACACATTCTTTCTACATTTATCCAGATATATACTTTCAATCTCATCTAAACAGTGCATGTGCATGCATTGTATCCTTTGTTCGTCTGTCCCGAAATGTTACTAAGAGCAGGCCAATCATTGATGGTTACGAACAGCAACGCTCGTAGGTCAAATTCCTCCTGTTTGTGCTCATCCCACACACGTACACCTGGTTCGGCCCACAACTGTAAAAGTTCATCAACTATTGTCCTTAGATACACATCAATGTCGTTGCCGGGTTGCTTCGGGCCTTGGATCAGCACTGGCATCATAATTAACTTCCGCTTCATGCACAACCAAGGAGGAAGGTTGTAGATACATAGAGTCACGGGCCAGGTGCTGTGACTGCAGCTCTGCTCCCCAAAAGGATTCATGCCATCTGTACTTAGACCAAACCATAAGTTCCTTGCGTCACCTGCAAAGTCCGGGAACTCTCGCTTGATTTTTCTCCACTGCCGACCATCAGCGGGGTGCCGCAACATCCCGTCTTTCTTACGGTCTTCCATGTGCCATCGCAACAACTTGGCATGCTCTTTGTTTCTGAACAAACGTTTCAATCGTGGTATTATAGGAGCATACCACATTACCTTGGCAGGAACCCTCTTCCTGGCTGGCTCGCCCTCAACATCATCAGGGTCATCTTTTCTGATCTTATACCGCAATGCAGTGCATACCGGACATTTATCCATATTCTCGTACTTCTCACCACGGTAGAGAATGCAGTCATTAGGGCATGCATGTATCTTCTGCACGTCTAATCCTAGAGGGCAGACAAGCTTCTTTGCTTCGTACGTACTGGCGGGCAATTCGTTATTTCTTAGAAGCATCTTCTTCATTAGTACTAGCAACTTTTTAAATCCCGAGTCAGTCACACCGGTCTCTGCCTTCCACTTCAGCAATTCCAGTGTGCTACCTAGCTTCTTCTGGCCATCTTCACAAGTTGGGTACAACAATTTGTTGTGGTCCTGTAACATCTGCTCAAACTACAACCTCTCCTTTTCTCTGTCGCAGTCTCGCTTTGCATCAGAAATGACCCGACCAAGATCATCAACGGGCTCATCTGCTGCCCGTTCTTCACCTCCTTCTTCTTCATTGTCTTCCATTGCGGTATCAGCGTATTCAGGGAACATAGATCGGTAGTTGTCATCATCGTTCTCTTCTTCATCACCGTCTTCCATCATAACCCCTCTTTCTCCGTGCTTGGTCCAAACATTATAGCCGAACATGAAACCGGACCGAAGCAGGTGGCTCTGAATGACTCTTGAGGAAGTGTAATCCTTCTCATTCCGACATTCAACACACGGACAACACATAAAAGCATCCCGCCGCTTGTTCGCCTGGGCCACAATGATAAAAGAACGCATGCCTTCTCTATAAGCGCCAGAGCGTCGGTCACCGTACATCCATGGATGGCCCATCTGCATCATGCAACTATATATCAAACGCAATCACGATGCTAAAATTAGTACCGCGTGGTCTAAACGAGAAAGTAGTTGCTAAGCTTTTAGGACACTTGGAAACAAAGAGGAGGAAGCTTAAGTGTGGCTCGGGCACCTCATATCATGTTTGTCTTGTGTGAACTCAAGTGGCATCGCTCTAACAGGCATTTCACCGAACACCTCTAGTGCATATGAAGAAAAAAAAACTAGCACAAACCTACACCACCTCCCACCAGAAAAAAACAAGAGAGAGGGGAGAGGGGCTGCCATATATATAGGGCCAGACATTTTGTCTCGGCTTGAGATACAAACCGGGATAAAAGGCTCTCAACCTGGCCGTGCTGGGGCACATACTTTAGTCGCGGTTCGTATAACGGGCCGCGACTAATGATTCTCTGCCGCGGCAGAAATTTGGGCACTTTCTGTGCCGCGGCAGAGAATTCATTTTGTTTTCTTTTATTTATTTCTTTTCTTCATTTCAAAATAGTTTTCGTATATTTCTACGCTACCACATACCGTACACTTTTGCATAAATATTAATGATTAAGTAATAATAATTGTTAACAAATAATAATTGTTAACACAACGGGAGCACACACATCACTATATAGCTAGTCTACTCATCAACGACATTAAGACGATCATCATTAGTATTATAGCCACGTAGACTATCCCACTTCTGTGCAATCTCGAAGCCGAGGCGAGCGTCCAGAGAGGCATACAAGACTTGCTCGTAGCTCAATGGAACGTTGCCCCAACCGAAAATTCGTAGGTCTTCTAAGTCGTCGTCGTCCTTGCCCTTTTTCTTGTCCTTCTTGTTGTTGTTCTTCTTCTCAAGTTTTGTCCCAATGATAGCATTGGAGAGAGCATAGAGACTCAGAGTAGGATTGCCGGTTGGGTTCCGATGATCCCTCTGGAGGTCGACCGCAGACGGAATAACAATTCCGTAGTAGCGCAGCATCCGCACGTCATTGTGGATAGCCACGCCGTAGAAGTTGATGGTCTCGTCACCTAAGAAATCCACGAGGAGCTGCGGCACCCCATCGGCCTTGCATATCTGGAAGACAAGAGTCTCGGACGCCACCGAGAGTTGAAGGATGGCGGCGCGCTGCCTCTTCTTGGGTGGAAGATCCCTCTGTCGACCCGGGAGAGGGTCGGTGAACTCACAGTCGAGTCCAACGCACTTGATCGGTGCGACGTCGAGGAAGAACTTCTTCACGTCGCGGATCCACCTCTCCACGCGTGATGCACGGAGGGTGACCCATACCTTGAAGTGCATATCTTCTTTGGTGAAGTAGTAAAACCGAGACCGAGGTGGGCTCGTGAGTGGATCCATTGGAATAGAAGAGAGAGGGATCGAGAGAGAGAGTTTTTGCAAGGATTAGAGAGAGATTTAGGCATGCTTAAGGCCAGGGATTACTGTAGCTTTATATAGAGCGGAGAGGAAGTCCGGCGAGCAGGAGAGGGAGGCCGGCGGCAGCACAATCGAAATGGCGGCGCAATTCATTTCACATATGAATCAACGCCGGCGCCGGCTGATCTTCCAAAGCACAATTAAAATGGCAGCTTGATCAGCTTTCAAACACGAATCATCGCGGGAGAGTAACAGGCGCGGACTTCTAGTCCCGGTTCGAGACACGAACCGGGACAAAAGGGGGGGCACATTCCCACAGCGGGCCGCAAACCCCTTTTATCCCGGTTTGTATCTCAAGCCGGGACAAAAGGTTCCTAACGACCCGGGACAAATGAGCCGCCGATTTCGGGGCGACGTGGCCGGACCTTTAATCGCGGGTTGAGACACGGCCGTGACTAAAGGCCCGGGCGAAAGGCCTGTTTTCTACTAGTGTGCCCTCCACGTGTTGGTCGATGGAAGCCTCCAAGAGCCGTAGATGCCGAGTGGTGCCGTCGGCATACGCAGGAGTCATATGCCGAGCGATACGGTCGGCATATGTGGCTGTATCAACATTTGGGATTTTGCGGCCGGCCTGGGATACACTCGGCATATAGGATAAAGATTTTCTTTTTTGCTTGTTCTTGGAAAATTCCTGCAATTCACATAAACACAACATCTCACAAGCAAAAAGCCACAACCACATCATCAAGTCCATCACAAGAAAAATTCCACATAAACACATCATCAAGTCAATCACAACACATAACACACAAAACATCGAGCTCCACCACATAGTCCATCACAACATAGTCTTTACACATTGTCCATCACAACATAGTAAATACTCGACATAGCCACATTGGTTCGAAAGTTCACATCCAACACACACGTGGTGTGACAAACCGACAAGAATGTACTTCAAGCTCGGTCACAACTTGAAGTCCACCGCCGCGAGCATCTCCGAGATGTATCCTCATCGTCACTATAGAAATAAGTAGGAAAACACTTCAGCATGGCAAATGGTCTAAGTTTGGTATCAAGTTTATAAGGCCAATGGTGCAAATCTAAGATTGATGCTAAATATGACAATTACTATTCAATTTAAACCATAATCAAGGAAAATGGTATAACTTTGGTATCAAGTTTGCAAAAAAATAGTTGTAGGGAACTAACCATAATCGGCAACCAGAACTTCTGTGCTTTATTAATTTAAGGCAGGACATCTAAGAAAGCATAATCGGCGACTAGGGTGGGGTATGACGACTACTAGTAGGACGAGTAGGGTATGGGCTATCTGAAGCGGATGTCACTCCTACACATTCTGTTGCAAGACAATGAGCTAACGTGCACGTACACATGAATGGGGGTGTCTGTGTTTTCCGATGCCGCCGCTCCCCGTGCACGCCTCGTCGTATCTGACTCTTTTTGTCCTATCTGCACTTCTGCATATATAAAGAGGAGAGGTGGGGAAGCAGCTTACTGGCTCGTATTCCGATCTAGTCACCGACGAGTCGTCGCCGTGGATAGCAAATGTGATGGTGAGGAGCTTGGATGCAAGGCCGGGCGAAGGCGATCCCTCGAGGGGTCACAGGTCGATCTAGCCATCATCGCATCTGTTATTTTATGGTGATCCAAATCCGGTTCTATAAGTGAGAAGGCTAATGACGGAGCGAAGCGAAGCCCGTCGCCGGTAGGCTTGGGCCGAAGCGAAGCGGAGGCGTTAGCCCACCGCGATGCCCCGAGACAGGAGGTCTGCCATGGGTGCGGGGGCGCTGCCCCCGCGGTACCGTACGAGTTGTAACCGACCTGGACACCGATTGTTGCCGACCTAGATTAGGACAGGACCACTTTAAATACGTCTTCTAAGCCGCCGCCGGAGATAAGCCACACATTGTAAATCCCGGTGCGTTTGTAACCTCACCCCGAAATAGTGAAGTATTGCCAGCTGGTGCCCGTAGTTTTTTCTCTTCCCTGTTGGAAGGGTTTTCCACGTTAAAATCTCGTGTCCCCGTTGGTTTGATCTTGCTTAATTTCATCGTTGTTTTGCTATCGCTTGTAACAAGTGGTATGAGTGCCTTGGTTTCAGATTAGGGTTTTGCAATGGCATCGATGCAGTTTGATCTACCGTTGCTGGACTACAAGACGAGGTTTTCTCTGTGGCAAGTCAAGATGCGTGCGATTCTATCGCAGGCTTTGGCTCTTGATGAGGCGTTGGATGCGTTCGGAAAGAAGGATGCGAAGGAGTGGTCTCCTGAGGAAAAGCGCAAGGATCATAAGGCTTTGTCATTAATTCAACTTCATCTATCTAATGATATCTTGCAAGAGGTGCTGTAGGAGAAATCCGCGGCAGCGTTGTGGCTTAAGCTGGAATCAATCTGCATGTCCAAGGATCTAACCAGCAAGATGCACGTGAAGATGAAGTTGTTCTCGCACAAGATGCAAGAAGGTGGTTCTATGATGAACCACTTGTCGATCTTCAAGGAGATCGTGGCCGACCTAGTGTCGATGGAGGTAAAATATGATGATGAAAATTTAGCTCTTCTGTTGTTATGTTCGCTGCCTAGTTCTTTTACAAATCTGCGAGATACCATATTATTGAGCCGCGATGATCTAACCCTCGCGGAAGTATGTGAGGCCCTACAGACCAGGGAAAAGATGAAAGGTATGGTACAGACTGACGCATCGCCCTTCCAAGGGTGATGCATTGCAGGTTCGAGGCAGGCCTGAGCAGCGAGATAACAACAACAACAACAACAACAACAACAACAACAACAACAACAACAACAACAACAACAACAGAGATAAGAGCAGAGGCCGTTCAAAATCCAAAGGACGAGACAAGTTCTGCAGGTACTGTAAGAAAAACCAATCACACCATTGATGATTGCTGAAAGGTGTAGAACAAGGAGAAAAGGAACGGTACTTACCAACCGAAGAATAAATCTGACGGTAATGATAATGGTAAGGTTGCTGTTGTTGCTGGAGATAATAGTTCTGATGGTGAATGCTTAGCTGTTTTTGCTGCATGTGTTACCCGTGATGATGAGTGGATTCTTGATACTGCTTGTTCGTTTCATATTTGCTGTAACAAAGATTGGTTCAGTTCTTATGAGATTGTGCAGACTAGAGATTTCGTGCGTGTGGGGAACGACAACAAATATCACATTGTTGGCGTTGAATCTGTTCAGATCAAGACCCATGATGGGATGACACGCACACTGACGGGAGTAAAACACATACCATCCATGGCGAGAAACTTGATCTCGCTGAGTACTCTTGACTGTGATGGGTACAAGTATACCGGAGGGAATAAACGCCTGAAGGTATCGAAAGGTTCTCTTATTGTTATGGTTGGTGATATGAATTCTGCCAAGTTATATATTCTTAGAGGTAGCACTTTGTCTGGTACTGCTGCAGTTATTACTAATGATGATCCAAGTACAACTAACCTTTGGCATAAGCGACTTGGACATATGAGTGAACTTGGTATGGCAGAATTGATCAAGAGAGAACTGCTAAAGGACTGCAATATGAGTAAGTTGCCGTTCTGTGAACACTGCGTGTTTGGTAAGCATAAGAGAGTTAAGTTCAATGCTTCCGTTCATACCACTAAAGGTACATTAGATTATGTACATGCTGATTTGTGGGGTCATTCACGTAAGCCCTCTTATGGTGGTGCTCGTTATATGCTTACCATCATTGATGATTACTCTAGAAGAGTTTGGCCTTATTTTATGAAAAATAAAGATGATACTTTTGCTGCTTTTAAAGAGTGGAAAGTTATGATAGAAAGGCAAACTGAGAGGAAGGTGAAGTTGCTTTGTACTGACAATGGTGGCGAATTTTGTTCGCATGAATTTGATGATTATTGCAGGCAGGAAGGCATTGTCAGGCATCACACCATCCCGTACACACCTCAGCAGAATGGTGTAGCGGAGCGGATGAACAGGGCCATCATCTTCAAAGCTCGCTGCATGTTGTCCAACGCCCGCATGAACAGGCGTTTTTGGGATGAGGCTGCCAACACCGCCTGCTACTTGATCAACAGGTCACCGTCCATTCCCCTTGACAAGAAAACTCCTATTGAGGTATGATCTGGTGAGCCGGCTGATTATTCACAATTGAAAGTTTTTGGTTGCACTGCCTATGCTCATGTTGATAATGGAAAGTTAGAGCCTAGAGCTGTTAAGTGCTTATTTCTTGGTTATGGTTCCGGAGTGAAAGGATATAAGTTGTGGAATCCGAAAACCAAAAAGACTTTCTTCAGCCGGAGTGTTGTGTTTAATGAATCTGTTATGTATCAGGACAGTTTGACTACTGATGTTCTGCCAGATTTTTCTAGTGAGAACGAACCACGGGTTCGTTTGCAAGTGGAGCAAGTGGAGCACCTGGATGAGGAGGTAACAGAAACTGTTGATGAGGAGATTGTGCAAACCTCACCTCCAGTTTTGCAGCAACCGTCGATTGCTGCTGATCGGCCAAGGAGAACCATTGCCCCCCCTAACCGATTAATTGAAGAATGTGATGTTGTTTATTTTGTTCTAAGTTGTGCTGAACAGGTGGAGCATGAGGCTGAACCAGTTACATACACTGAAGCTATTGCTTCGGTTGGTCGTGACAAGTGGATTGGTGCAATGCACGAGGAGATGCAATCACTTGAGAAAAATGGCACATGGGATGTTGTGCGCTTGCCTAAACAAAAGAAGGCCGTCCGCTGCAAGTGGATTTTTAAGAGAAAGGAAGGTTTGTCTTCTAATGAGCCTCTAAGGTTTAAGGCAAGGTTAGTAGCTAAAGGTTTCAGCCAAATTCCCGGTGTGGATTATAATGATGTGTTCTCCCCGGTTGTCAAGCATAGTTCTAATCGTACATTATTCAGTATTGCTGCTATGTATGATCTTGAGCTTGAGCAGTTATATGTGAAGACTGCGTTTTTGCATGGAGAACTTGAGGAGGAGATATACATGGACCAGCCAGAGGGGTTCATAGTGCCTGGTAAGGAGGATTTCGTGTGCAAGCTAAAGAAGTCCCTTTACGGTTTGAAACAGTCTCCTCGACAGTGGTATAAAAGGTTTGATTCTTTTATGATGTCACATGACTTTAAGAGGTCTGAATATGATAGCTGTGTGTACATTAAATTTATTGATGAATCGCCTATATACTTGTTGCTATATGTTGATGATATGTTGATTGCTGCCAAGAGCATGAAAGAAATCACTACGTTGAAGAAACAGTTGAGTAGTGAGTTTGAGATGAAGGATCTTGGTCCTGCTAAGAAAATTCTAGGTATGGAAATTTCAAGAGACAGAAAATTTAGATTGCTATTTCTTAGTCAGGAGAATTACATTAAGAAAGTTCTTCATCGTTTTATCATGCATGATGCAAAGTCTGTTAGTACGCCTATTGCTCCTCACTTTAAGTTGTCAGCATTACAATGTCCTAGTTCTGACGAAGATATTGAGTACATGTCACGAGTTCCATATTCTAGTGCTATTGGTTCCTTAATGTATGCCATGGTGTGTTCTCGACCTGATTTGTCTTATGCTATGAGTTTGGTCAGTCGATACATGGCTAATCCTGGTAAAGAACATTGGAAAGCTGTTCAGTGGATTTTCAGATACCTTCGCGGCACATCCAATGCTTGCTTGAAGTTTGGCAAGACTGGCGAGGAACTCGCAGACTATGTGGATTCAGATTTTGCTGCCGACTTGGATAAGAGGATGTCCCTCACAGATTATGTTTTTACTGTTAGTGGATGTGCTGTTAGCTGGAAGGCTACCTTGTAGGGTGTTGTTGCATAATCTACTACTGAGGCTGAGTACATGGCTATTGCTGAAGCATGCGAAGAATCTATTTGGTTGAAAGGTCTGTTTGCTGAGCTTTGTCGTAGATGATACTTGCATTAACCTGTTTTGTGACATTCAAAATGCCATTTACCTTACTAAGGATCAGATGTTCTATGAGAGAACAAAGCATATTGATGTCAAATACCATTATGTGCATGATTTTGTTGCATAAGGTAAGTTGAAGTTATGCAAGATTAGTACTCATGATAATCCTGCTGATATGATGACAAAGCCAGTTCCTGTTGCTAAGTTTGAGCTTTGCTCGAGCTTAGTTGGTATAACTGTTTAGCCCAAGAGGCTAGTTGGCGCCGAAAGTGTTTTATTTGATGTTTCAGGGTGAAGGATTGTTGATGCTATAAGATGGAATTTGTTTCAAGGTGGAGTGTTATTTTATGGTGATCCAAATCCGGTTCTATAAGTGAGAAGGCTAACGACGGAGCGAAACCCGTTGCCGGTAGGCTTGGGTCGAAGCGAAGCAGAGGCGTTAGCCCACCGCGATGCCCCGAGACAGGAGGTCTGCCGGGGGTGCGGGGGCGCTGCCCCCGCGGTACCGTACGAGTTGTAACCAACCTGTACACCGATTGTTGCCCACCTAGATTAGGACAGGACCACTATAAATACGTCTTGTAAGTCGCCGCCGTAGATAAGCCACACATTGTAAATTCCGGTGCGTTTGTAACCTCACCCCGAAATAGTGAAGTATTGCCGGCTGGCGCCCGTGGTTTTTTCTCTTCCTTGTTGGAAGGGTTTTCCACGTTAAAATCTCGTGTCCCCGTTGGTTTGATCTTGCTTAATTTCATCGTTGTTTTGCTATCGCTTGTAACAGCAGCTTCGCCGTGGAAAGCACATGTGAGGATGAGGCGCTGGGATGCGAGGTCGAGCGAAGGCGATCCTTCAAGGGGTCATAGGTCTGGGCACTGTTGGCGAGGCAGAACATGTGGGCGTAGTGGTCGTCGTCTGGAATACCGCTTTGAGATACCGAGCAGTGGCGGAGGTAGGGGGACTAGCATGGGCCTTGGCCCCATGACATGCTATTGCAAAATAAATTTAGGCATAAACCTGATTTGGAATCGATTTTGAGAGGAAAATCATAGTGTCCCCCCCCCCCCCCCCCCCCCCCCCCATCAATGATCACCATGTTTGGCCCCCCTTAAACTTGAATCCTGCCTCTACCCCTGATATCGAGCAAGCGGCTGTGGCACTGCTAGTCGTCGAGCCCGCACACGAGTTTCCAGTCGGCAGTTTCGGGGCCGCCGTCCAAATGGCCACCTGTATCGGATAACCGGAGCGCCTTGGTGATGGCTGCGACGCCGGAGAAGGAGCCGACCCACGCAACGGCCGACCACGGTGCAAGTCGGTCAGGGGAGGGTCGCGGCAACCGGCAGGGGAAAGCTCGGGCGCAGATGAGTATGGCTGTATGGGGTAGGCGGCGGCTTGAGTGCGGGGGAGATCGGTGGAGGCAATGATCAGTATTTTTATGGAGGTGGAGCTCTAGAAAATTTGGGAGGCTAGGACGGTGAGGAAAATAAAATAAAATACTCCGTAATATTTTTCCATGTAGCTCTGGAAAACAGCGATGACGACGGAGGGTATCGAGGCAACCGGTAACCACTATCCACAAGACCACAACCCCCACGCGATAGCAAAGCGGCGTAACCGATCGACAGGAACCTAATGGACGACGGCGGCGGCGGCGGCGGCTACGTGGTGGCGCAGCCGGGCCCGATCAACGACGAGGTCAAGGAGCCGGTGCCGCTCACGTGGCTCGCCACCACCGGGTGGTGCCTCCTCATCTCCGGCTGTATCGCCACGACTGCCGCCGGCATCGTGGTCCTCTTCGTCTGGCCGTCGGACTCCAAGGACGTTCCGGCGGCCTCACATCGCCACCTTCGTGGTCGGGTTCATTCTGCTCGCCTTGGGGTCCCCTGCGGTTTTCGCCTTCCTAGTCCGGGAGCTGGTGACTAGGTGCCGAGAAAGTCGCGAGATCGAGACCATGACTCGGCTGCACGTGGTGCCCGTGTCTCGCCGATGAAGATGATCGAACTCGCGTCGCGTTCGTTGCCGCTCCGTCTCGCCTAGCTAGCTCGGCGTGTACACGGTGGTCTGTCACCGTGGCTAGCATACGCTTTGTTGCAGGATAAAAGTAGCTAATACAGTAATATCTAAGAATCGGATCCTAGTTGCTCTTATATATGAGTATGGTAGAATGTTCATCTGATTTCATCATATTTTACTTGAGTTTTATGTATGCGAGAATACTATGGCACGGACAGATCGATGGTTCGTGCTAGATGAGATTTTAAGCGATAGAATATTAGATAGGATAATTTTAAATATTTAAATACATTTTGCTCTTCTTTATTTTTTCTCTCGATAAAGGCTGTATTTTTTTTTTTTTGACATCGCAGCCAGTACGTGGTTTTCCACTACCGTGGAGCAACTAGTCATTATTTCCAATGCCACAAAAATAACAGACTCATAGATATGTACTTTTTTTTTTTACTATAAGCACAACAGAAATAGTTTTATAAGCGCAACATACATTTGATTACTAAGATCTGAAATTAAGAACTACATGCCTGCAATATTTTAAGGGAGTGGCTAGCGCTCATACGATCAGATCGTCTTCCCCACCTCCGGCGAGCTCCGGTCGTCTTCCCCATCTCCGGCGAGTGTCCATTTTTCGCAACCCCCTCCGGCGAGCGCCTCCCCCGCAACCGCCGCTGGCCGAACCGCCGTCCTCCCCGCCCGCGGCCGGCGCGCTGCCGCGGCGCCTCGCCGCCCGACCCTGCCCCGAGCTCCTCCTCTGCCGGTCTACCACCCCCTCGGTGTTAACGTATAACTTTTGTATACGACATGTCATGTATAGCTTGTACTCTAGGCTAGCTAACCGAATCAGTTTAGATACGATTCGGTTCTGATCTTGTTTTGATCTTGCTTGGTGGACAAGCCTTGTACTCTGTACTCTATATAATGACAACACGAGGACGCCCCAATTGTGTGGCGATTCCCAAACATATCTGTTCTCTTGGTATCAGACTCCGATCCCTAAACCCCACGCACCGATCCAATCTCCGCCGCCATGACCTCCCCAGCCCACACCAACGCCACCCTCCCTGCACTGGGGGACGCGACCTCCGGCGCCATCACCACCACTGCCATGCCGTCGTCTTCCTCTCAGGCGGCCAACGTGGCCAGCGTCCGCACACATGTGCCCGTCGTCCTCGATCTGCAGAAGTCCAACTTCACCAAGTGGCGCATGCTGCAGCGCGTCCTCCTCGGCAAATACGACCTCCTCGACCACGTCCGCATCGCCACTCCCCTCGCCGACCGCACGCCCGAGTGGGTTCGCGAGGACTACGTCGTCCGCTCGTGGATCTACGGCTCCATCTCCGACGAGATCCTCGACATCATCATGGCGGAAGATCAGACCGCGCAGGAGGCGTGGCAGCTCATCAACAACCTCTTCCTCGACAACCAAATGACGCGTGCCGTGTACCTCGAAGCGGAGTTCCGTGCCCTCGTGCAAGGCGATCTCTCCGTCACGGCGTACTGCCATCGCCTCAAGTCTCTCTCGGACGCTCTGCGCGACGTCGGCACACCCGTGACCGACCAAACCCTCGTCCTCAACTGCCTCCGCGGCCTCAACCCGCGCTTCGCCGACATCACCACCATCGTCACCATGCAGAGCCCCCTGCCCACCTTCGCGCAGACCCGCTCCCTCCTTGTGCTGCGGGAGAACCAGCTGGCCTCCGCCGCTCAGCCCGGCTCCCAGGTCGCGCTCTACGGCGCCTACTCCAACGGCGCCGGCTCCTCCTCCGGCAACAACAACAACCGCGGTGGCGACCGCGGTGACAACAACCGCAATGGCGGCAACCGGAACGGGGACGGCAACGGCAACCGCAATGGTGGCGGTAACCCCTACTACGGGAAGAAGAAGAAGAACGGTGGTGGAAACGGCGGCGGGAACTCCGGCAGCGGCGGCAGCACCGTCGCTCCCCAAGGCGCGCCCTCACCCATCGGTCCTTGGGTCTGCTTCAACCCCTACACGGGCCAGGCGCAGCAGATGCAGGCGCCCCCGCCCATGCGGCCCAACTACGGGCCCAACTTCGGCAGCAGCGGTGCTGGCCTCCTTGGCCCACGCCCCGCGATGATGCCCCCTGCGCAGGCGTTCACCTCCCTTGCGCCGCTGCACGGCCAGGCCTTCGGCACCAACCCGCCGCCGATCCCTGGCTACTCCAACTCCCAGGCTTGGGACACCTCCGCGCTCATCGCCGCGCTCAACAACGCGGCCTCGCCATCGACCGTCGGATCCGAGTGGGTCATGGACTCCGGAGCCACTGCACACATGGCCTCCGACCCCGGTATGCTCCACTCCCTTCGTATTTCCCCTCCTTCTTCTCTTATCACCGTTGGCAACGGTTCCACTTTACCAGTCTCTCACATTGGTCATGCGTCTATTCCTGCTTCCGCTCGCAACCTCTCTCTTTCTAATGTCTTAGTTGTTCCTAACCTTGTTAAAAATCTTATTTCTATTCGACGATTTACCATTGATAACCTTTGTTCTATCGAGTTTGACCCTTTCGGTTTTTCTGTCAAGGATCTTCTCACCAAGGCCGTGATAATTCGCTGCAATAGTCGTGGAGACCTCTACGCCTTTCCCTCGCCGGCGCTTCATCACTCCGCCTATGGACTCGTCGCCTCCACCACCACCACTTTATGGCATCGTCGTTTAGGTCACCCAGGTCGTGACACTATGTCACATCTTTTTAAACAATCTTTTATTCCATGTAATAAAACAGGCTCGCATGTGTGCCACGCTTGTCAACTTGGCAAACATGTTCGCCTGCCCTTCACTAGGTCTACCTCGAAAAGTGTCGTACCGTTTGAATTAATACATTGTGATCTTTGGACCTCTCCCGTTTTGAGTAATTCTGGTTTCAAGTATTACCTTGTTATTGTGGATGATTTTTCGCACTTTATGTGGACCTTTCCCTTGCGTGCGAAATCTGACACGGCCGACACCATCCTTGCTTTTCATGCTTATGCTCGAACGCAATTCTCGCGACCCATTATTGCCATGCAAGCCGACAACGGTACAGAGTTCATAAACTCCACCGTCACTTCGTTTTTTACAAAACATGGCATACGTCTTCGGTTATCCTGCCCCTACACTTCTGCCCAAAACGGCAAAGCCGAGCGCGCAATTCGCACCATCAACGATGTCACCCGCACGCTGCTTTTCCAGGCTCACATGCCACCGCCATACTGGGCCGAAGCTGTCGCCACCGCTACCCACCTCGTCAATATTCGACCCTCCCAACCGATAGACTTTGCCATCCCCTACCATCGTCTCCACAACAAACACCCCGACTATAGCTCCCTACGCGTGTTCGGTTGCCTTTGTTATCCTAACCAATCAGCCACCGCCCCACATAAACTAGCACCGCGCTCCGTTGCCTGTGCCTTCCTTGGTTACCCCAACAACCACAAAGGATATCGCTGCCTCGATTTAGAATCCCGCCGCGTCATTGTCTCCCGACACGTCATATTCGACGAAACCGTCTTTCCCTTCTCCCATGGATCGGCTGCGCCCGATCCCTCGCCCGAGAGTCTTGACTTTCTCGTCGATCTCGCCGCCACCCAACCCGCACCTGCACCCGTCATGCATGCCGGCCCGTCACCCGCTATGCATGGCTCCAGCGCGCCGCGCTCCAGCGCGTCACCTCCTGAATCGCCTATGCCCACTGGGCCACCTTCTCCTCCGCCCAACGGGCCCCCGTCTGGGCCACCATCACCTGGCCCATCTCCTCCGATCAGTTCACCGATCGCATCGCCGGTCTCGCCAACCAGTGATTCTTCACCTCCGGTCGTCGTTCATCGACCACCATCTCCATCGAATATCCACACAATGCAGACTCGTGCAAAACGAGGCCTCTTCCAGCCGACCGACCGTTTGAATCTCTCGGCCTCTCACTCCCTACCATCTCCAATTCCTAAAACATACCGGGGAGCTCTAAACGATCCGCAATGGCGTCAGGCTATGCAAGATGAGTTTGACGCGCTTGTTAACAACGGGACTTGGTCACTTGTGCCTCGCCCGTCTCGTGCTAATGTTGTTTCAGGAAAGTGGATATTCAAGCATAAATTTCACTCGGACGGCAGCCTTGCTCGGCACAAGGTGCGATGGGTGGTCCGCGGCTTCTCTCAGCAAGCCGGCATCGACTTCGACGAGACTTTCAGCCCCGTCGTCAAGCCAGCCACGATCCGCATCGTCCTGAGCATCGCCTTGTCGCACTCCTGGCCGATCCACCAGCTTGACGTCAAGAACGCCTTCCTCCACGGCACTCTTGACGAGGAGGTCTACTGCCAGCAACCTCCCGGCTTCGTCAACGCTCGCTGTCCCGACTACGTGTGTCGTCTACACAAGTCGTTGTACGGCTTGAAGCAGGCACCGCGCGCTTGGTACCAGCGGTTCGCTTACTTCGCTCATCGCCTCGGCTTCGTCGCGTCGAAGTCGGACGTCTCCCTCTTCATCTACAAGCATGGACCTGACCTCGCCTTCATATTGCTTTACGTGGACGACATCATCATCACCGCCTCCTCCCAGCAGCTCCTTCGGCGCCTCACGCAGCAGCTGCATGCCGAGTTCGCCATGACAGATCTTGGCGCTCTGTCTTTCTTTCTCGGCATCTCCGTCAGCAGATCATCCTCGGGGATGGTTCTCTCTCAACGGCAGTACGCTGTCGAGCTCCTCCAACGTGCTGGCATGGTCGAGTGCAACCCCTGTGCCACTCCCATTGATGTTCGGTGTAAATTGTCAGCAGACGAGGGTCCGCTCCTTGCCGATCCTACGGAGTACCGCAGCTATGCTGGCGCGCTGCAGTACCTGACGTTGACACGGCCGGACATCGCTCACGCCGTTCAACAAGCCTGCCTCTACATGCATGCTCCACGGGAACCTCATCTCAATTTGGTGAAACGGATCCTCCGCTACATCAAAGGCACTCTCGACCTCGGCATGCATCTCTCGTCCTCGCCCACGACGTCTCTCACCGCGTACTCCGACGCGGATTGGGCTGGGTGCCCCGACACTCGGCGCTCCACCTCTGGATATTGCGTTTACCTCGGCGACAATCTGGTGTCTTGGTCGTCCAAACGGCAAACTACAGTCTCCCGGTCGAGTGCTGAAGCGGAGTACCGGGCAGTAGCTCACGCTGTGGCTGAGTGCTGCTGGATTCGCCAACTTCTTGGCGAGTTGCATCATCCCCTACCTGCTGCCACAGTGGTGTTTTGCGACAATGTCAGTACTGTCTACATGGCTTCTAACCCGGTACAGCACCGACGAACCAAGCACATCGAGATCGACATTCATTTTGTTCGAGAAAAGGTGTCTCTTGGCCAAGTCCGTGTTCTTCATGTGCCGTCTACCAATCAGTATGCTGATATCATGACAAAAGGCCTCTCATCGCAGCTGTTCAACGAGTTTCGTTCCAGTTTATGCGTTCATCCTGTAGACGCACAAACTGAGGGGGGATGTTAACGTATAACTTTTGTATACGACATGTCATGTATAGCTTGTACTCTAGGCTAGCTAACCGAATCAGTTTAGATACGATTCGGTTCTGATCTTGTTTTGATCTTGCTTGGTGGACAAGCCTTGTACTCTGTACTCTATATAATGACAACACGAGGACGCCCCAATTGTGTGGCGATTCCCAAACATATCTGTTCTCTCTCGGCCATCCCTCTAGCCCCACCGTACTTCTCCGGGGCAGACGAGCCCCACAAGTAAGTTACTTCCTCGCCGGAGTCCGGCCCGCCACGGCTAGCCGCGTCGGCCCTGCCTCCGGCTCGGTCCAGGCTCGACGTCGCCAGCGCCGCCGCGGCCAGCCGCGTCGGCCCCGTCGGGATTGGTGGTCGGCGTTCTCATCCTCTCTTTTTTTGGTCAACGTCGATGTGACGTAGGAGATGAATGCGTGGCTGAGAAAAGGATGGGGAAGAGATAAGATAAGGTGGGACCCATCGGCACGAATGTTGGCACAATAATCTAACGGTGATGGAGTTGACTGAGCACTAAGTTAGCAAAACCGATATTTTAAAGAACCCAAAACTAACGAAGCGATGCCACACTTCTGCCATGCAAAATCCTACATAGAAATCAGAATTACAAAGAAGACAGTAGAAGCTAGGACCCGAATAGAAAACATCGATGAAAGGAGCTGATGTGTCTTGCCTTGCTTCCTGCTACGGTGGTCGGCCGTTGCCCTCCCCTGATTGTAGCCTTGTCGTTCGCTTTCTATCTAGGCAGAACTACGAATTGGCTGCCGATCCTTTGACATCCATCGAACTGCTTCGCTACCCTACGACCAGAAACCACAGAAACATCCGATTGACGAGTATAAGATGCGCGCCTGGCTAGGAAGTTCTAGGTGAATTTAGTCCTCTATTTTCAGTTAATGCCTTGAATCCAGCAGCAACTTCTGTGGCGAACAAACACATTTTTATCTTCAAAACGAGTGTTCCTTTACAGGGCTTAAAATTTTATGTTCCTTCTGGTTGTTATATTGAGTTTCTAATTTCTTACTTTTCTTACAAGTGAAGATATAGAAAAATGGCATGTGATATGCTTAATGTGATTAGCCACAAGAAGGAATCCTGGAAAGTGAAGGTTAGAGTAATTAGGCTATAAGATACTATTAACCTCAATAACAACAAACTTATTAGCCTTGATGCGATACTTCTTGATGAAGAGGTCAATTATTGAAAAGTCTTTTTTATAAACAAACTATAACAGATTGCTAATATCATTACAAATAATGCCATCTTGTCATTACACTACAATTATTATGGGGCACTATATATGATACGTGGAAGAGTAATGAAATATATGATTAATAAGTTCAGACCATTGATCCATGAAGGTTTCGTCTACATGATCACAAACTATAAGGTTTTATCCGCGCTGAATTTCTGTCCAGTTGATGGCTACAAGATAATTAATTTCTTGCACATGCAAGGCAAAATTTAAGAGATTAAAGTACTAAAAGAATATTTAAATAGCATAACAAATCTTCATATTTTCTAGCATTGAAATTCTTTCCACAAGCAACACCAGAAGAATTACTTAGCTCTTGTAACTATCATATTACATACAAACCCTGTGTGGTCACACCTCTTGCTCTTCCTTAGGGTCGGAGGCTTGCATGTGGTAACGTTATGTAAAATCACACCTAACTTTTCATGATGTTAGTATTTTGTGTGTGCACTTAGTGTTAGAATCCTAATATTAGTTTGTTTTTTTACATTAGGAGAGTTATAATGAACGGCTACCAAAAATTTATATTAAACATTTTTACTGATATGTAACTATTTCTACCAAGTGAGTGCGCCTTATGTATTAAAACACCCTTACTGCAACGTCTTACAGTTATATGTATTCACATTATAGCTACTAAAATCAAGTAATCACATTGTATCATCTTTTTTGTATACAATTATATTATTTTTTATTGAAAGGGTAATTTATATTAAACATTTTTACTGATATGTAACTGTTTCGACCAAGTGAGTGCCTTATGTATTGAAATACCCTTCCTGCAATGTCTTACAGTTATATGTAGTTAAATTATAGCTATTAAAATCAAGTAATCACATTGTATCATCTTCTTTGTATACAATTATATTATTTGTCATTGAAAGGGTAATTTTCTTAAACTTAACTAAACACTATTTTATCATGGATGACTTCATTGTGATTTCTATTGTATCCATTACATTATGTTCTATCCCATCAAGAAAAGTGAGAAATTGGACCCCCACCCCACTACATACAAGTTAGTTCGTTCCACTTAATGTGTTTAAATATGCTCAAAATAAAAATATCCAGGAATATCCAAATATCTTAGTAGACTATTGTATATCGGATGAGTCTAACAAATATTTATAGAACGATTATTCTAACAAGAGTCCGTGCCCCATCAAAGAATTATATACGGCGCATGCAAGCATCTGCCTCCTATAGGGGCGGAGGGACTAACAATCACATGCATATATGGAATCTTTCCCAAATCCGAATTTTTAAAATGATTTATCTCTTAAACCGTCAATGCAATTGACGATCCGTCTTTACCGTTGGGTCCGCCTCGATGAGTACTTCAAAACAAGATCCCATCTTAATATGTTTTGACGACTTTTTTTTTCCTAATCAGTTGCCAGGTTATTATACCTCTATGGTTAACAGTTACCCTCTAAATAGCACACAATTACCAGATAATATTTATATGTGTTTTATCGTAGCAAGGATCTATATGTCCAGAGAATGGGTATTTGATGTACTCTAAACACGGAAAAGATCAAATTAACATCAAGAAAGAGTTAAATTGGTGAGTAGCGAAGTTCAAAAAACCTGATAACCATTTGATTTCAACCTGGTGACCAACATGACTATGCCTGGTGACCAAATGACTATAATCTGGCAACTAATGTCAGATTTATTTTTTATCAAAACATATCAACATGAGATCTAAACACATAAAAGATCACATTAACATCAGGAAAGGCCTATATTAGTGAGTAGCAAAGTTCAAATAACCTGGTAACTTTTTGATTTTAACCTGGTGACCAACATGGTAATACCCTGGTGACCAAGTGACTATAACCTGGCAACTAGAGTTGAGAAAAAAATATTATCAAAACATATCAATATGGGATCTATTTTCGAAGATCTCGACGCGACTAAGCTAACCGTGAAAACGGATCTGAGTTTTGACTTACGGTTCAAGAGATAAAACATTTTAAAGTTTGGGATCCAATAAAAAAGTCCATACACGGATTGGCTAGTTTTCTGTATGCATGGATTAATTACCTAATCTATCCGTGCCCACGGACAGCTAATCTAGGGCACGTGCTCTACGTACCACAGTCCATAGAAATGTTTCTAGAGTATAAGACGATCAAACTTTTGGGTAACTAAACAAAAACTTTTGGTGGAACAAGAAGTCAATAATTGGTTTTTACGGGAAACACTTCTTCTTCGTAGTGCATGTTCCTTGATCTGAAATCGCGCCCTATCTAGGTGCAACTCACGCGCGAGCTCGGCACGACAGATCGCGAGCATTTTTTCCTTCAACAAATCGTAGCAACGACAACTACATACCAACACGTACATAAGCAGGTAGCTACTCGATTAGACTCGGCAACACTTACGACATGCAAAGCCGAATAGGAACTAATTAATCAAACTTGCTTATACAAACATGACTACCAATACAACTAGCGAAGAGTGGAGAAACGTATAGCTAGAAACGTTAGCAAACCTGTAAGCGTACAGGTAAAACATCAAAACCGATCGATCAAGTAATGGACGACGGCGGCGACGTGGAGGCGCAGGCCGGCCCGGTCTCGGAGCAGTTCACGTGGATGGACGCCGCCGTGTGGTGCCTTGTCGTCGCCCTCTCGCTCGGCCTTGTCGTCTCCGGCATCGTGTTCCTCTTCATCCGTCCGCCATTGGACTCCAACGGCGATCCGGTCCCTCGCAGCTCCCTCTTTGCGGCTTCATCATGCAGATCGTTTTGGGGTCCGCGGTGAGTAGCTGGGGGGTCATGGCGCTGGTGACGGGGTGCCGAAAATTTGTGAGGACGAGGCCATGACTCGGCGGCACGTGGTGACCGTGTCTCACCGATGAAGATAGCTCGTCCTGTGTCAGGGGACCTATTGATCAAGAGGAGGCTTTGAGCACAGGAAGCAGCCACGCGGGGAACGATGGGCCGAAGCCTCGGCCCATCCGTCTGAAGAAGCCCAACCTACGTTACACAGGTGACCACTGGGTGTCATGTGTATATTAGGCATAGTGACGGTGGCATGTGCGCCATCCAGTTGGATCACGGCAGTGGCTTGTACTCTCTTCCTCCTTCCGTCCTCATCTTCCTCCCTCATCTTCCTCCCTCTTCTTGGATTTGAACTACTTTGTATCTGGAATTGGTTGAACTCGTGTGAATCTGAGGGAAACCTTAACACCTGGTATCAGAGCCAGGTTACCACCCTTCCACCACCACCGATCTGGAGTCTATCATCGAAACCCGTCACCAGCGGCAAGTTCGGGAGCAGCGGGAAGCCGCCATGGGCGAAGTTGAACTCACCAACCAGGACCTGTTCGAGAAGCTCCAGGGCTTGATGATCGCGGCGGAGGACCGCCAGGCCCGTCGATCGGACCAGGTCGAGGCACGGCTTGACGGCATCGCCAACGACCTCAACGCGTGGAGGCCGCGCCTTGAAGGCCGCGTCGATGCGCTCCAGTCCGCCGTCGTCGCGCTTCAACAACAAGCGACGATTCAGTCGTCGGGCGTCGTTCCTCTCATGACGACGCAAGTGGATCAGGCAGCGATTCAAACCGCTGGCACCCCAACGACGGCGAGCACCTCTTTGCTCGGCAGGCCGCCGATGGGGACCGATCCAGGGCTAGGCCTTGGCGACCTTCATCTCTACCGGGGAACGGCCACTGGAATCCTCCCGATTCCAGTGTCGACCCCGGTCACGGGTACGCCAAATTTCCAAACTCCTCTGCATCTAAGGAATTCTATGTCTGAATTATAGGGTCAGTCGAACAAT
Source organism: Puccinellia tenuiflora (assembly GCA_012064385.1). Lineage (NCBI taxonomy): Eukaryota > Viridiplantae > Streptophyta > Magnoliopsida > Poales > Poaceae > Puccinellia > Puccinellia tenuiflora. The sequence goes on from QRDG01000054.1 coordinate 2,519,412, forward strand.
TTGCTTGCTCAGATGGGGCAGGCGAACCCGTCCTTGCAGTATCCAATTTTCGATGGCGAGAACCCTCAGATGTGGCAGACTCTCGCTGAGCAGTATTATGCTATGTTTTCTATTCATCAGTCTTACTGGGTTCCTATGGCCACCCTTAATTTTGCTGGTTCACCTAAGGTCTGGCTGCATTCCGTGCAGAAGAAACTTGCGGGTTTAGATTGGGAATCGTTTTGTGCTTTGCTCTGTACTCGTTTTGGTAGGGATAGACACCAGCTGTTGATTCGACAGTTTTACTCTATCAAACAACATGATACAGTCACTGAATACATAGATAGATTTGAAAATGTTATGAATAATTTGATTGCATATTCTGATGCCATTCATCCTCTGTATTTTTTGACACGATTCATCGAGGGACTGCGGAATGAAATCCGTGTGGTGGTGATGGTTCAAAGGCCTGCGGATTTGGACAGTGCTTGTGCTCTGGCATTGTTGCAGGAAGAAGTGGCAGAAAGTTTGAAACCAGCGCCATATCGTTTCAGTGAACAGGTGCAGAGAGCTCGTCCTTTGCCATTGCCACCTCCTCCATATCAGCGGTCTGTGGGGGGTCAGAATGCTATGTGCGACAAGAGAACAAGTGATCCTGTACGTGCAGTTCCTGATCATCAAAGCAAACTCACCGCGCTTCGTAATTATCGTAGAGCCCGTGGGCTCTGTTTTAAGTGTGGGAAAAAATGGGGCATGGACCACACATGTCCAGCGACAATTCAGTTACACATTGTGGAAGAATTACTGGAGGTTTTGGGAAGAGATGCTTTGGGTTTCTCTGAAGATGCGGCTACTGAAGAAATTCATCAAGAAATGTTGTGTGCAATTTCAGCATATGCTTTATCTGATACATTGCTATTGGATGAGGGGAATGCTTCAGTACTACAGCTTCAGGGTTTGTTGGGGGACATTCATGTGTTATTGCTGGTTGACTCAGGTAGTACTACATCTTTCATCAACAAGAGACTGCAGGGTTCGTTGTCAGGCATTATACCAATTTCTAATCCACTCAAGGTTAAAGTTGCTGATGACCGGGAGTTGGTCTGTGCAGAAGAGGTGCCTAATTGCCAATGGGTCACTCAAGGTCATGAGTTCACTTCCTCTTTCAAACTTTTGCAGTTGGGTGTGTTTGATATAATTCTTGGTCAGGATTGGCTCTATCAATATAGTCCCATGAGTATTGATTGGCCAACAAAGAGGATGAAAATTTGTGACAATGGGCACGAGGTTTTTCTGCAAGGGATTGGTGGACAAGCAGTTGTCACTAATTCCATCACGGTATAGCAACTGGCTGGGCTGCATCATCACCAAGACATTGAGCAAATATTTGTGGTTCGACAAGTTGATGCTGAGTCTCCAATTGACAGCAGTGACATTTCTCCTCAAGTGCAGTCCATTCTGCAGCAGTTTCCTGAAGTTTTTGCTGAGCCACAAGGACTGCCACCTCGAAGAGCTTGTGATCATGTGATTCCTCTGATAGAAGGGGCCAGGCCAATACAAGTCAGACCTTATAGACACTCTCCAGCTGACAAGGATGAGATAGAGAGGCAGGTGAAAGAGTTGCTCAAAAGTGGGGTTATTCAGGAGAGTGTGAGTGCTTTTGCATCACCAGCTATTTTGGTGCAAAAGAAAGATTTAACTTGGCGTCTTTGCATTGATTATAGGCGACTGAATGCTTTGACGGTGCCTAGGAAATTTCCTTTACCAGTTATAGATGAATTGATTGATGAACTAACTGGAGCAAAGTGGTTTTCTAAGTTGGATTTGAGGGCTGGGTACCATCAAATCAGATTGGCACCGGGGGAGGAATATAAAACAGCCTTTCAAACTCATTCAGGCCATTACGAGTATAAGGTGATGTTCTTTGGCTTATCGGGTGCCCCAGCAACATTTCAAGGGGCAATGAATGCTACACTGCAGTCAGTCTTACGCAAGTTTGTGTTGGTTTTTTTCGACGATATTCTGATTTACAGCCCAACATTTGAAGCACATCTGGAGCACCTGTCTACTGTGCTAGCATTACTAAAAAAGGACCACTGGCAAGTTAAGCCCAGCAAGTGTTCTTTTGCAGTACAGAGTATAGCTTACTTGGGACATGTCATCAGTGGTTTGGGAGTGGCTACAGATCCTGCTAAAGTACAGGAAGTGGTTAATTGGAAGGTTCCAGCTAACATCAAGGAACTACGCAGTTACTTAGGTTTTGTGGGGTATTACAGGAAATACATTAGATTCTTTGGGATCATAGCTAAGCTATTGACACAACTGTTGAAGAAAAACACAGTTTACACTTGGACAACTGCAACTGAAAATGCTTTTCAGGTTTTGAAGAAAGCTCTGATTTCTGCTCCTGTTTTGGCTCTTCCTGACTTTACTAAGGAGTTTATCATTGAAACTGATGCTAGTGACCTGGGAATTGGGGCTGTGTTGCAGCAGCAAGGACATCCCATCTCTTATCTTAGCAACCCCTTTGGCCCCAGAACAAGTGGACTCTCAACGTATGAAAAAGAGTATTTGGCTATACTTATGGCAGTTGATCAGTGGAGGTCATATTTATAGCATGCTGAGTTCACTATCCGCACAGACCAGCGCAGTTTGGTACATCTGGAGGAGCAAAAGTTGAGCACTTCTTGGCAGAAAAAGGCTTTTTCCAAGCTATTGGGTTTAAGGTACAAAATCATCTATCGTAAGGGGGTTGAGAACAGAGCTGTGGATGCCTTGTCCCGGAAAGTGCACACTGAAACTCTGTGTGTTAGTGCTCTGACAGTGTGCCAGCCAACTTGGCTTTCCGAGATTGTTGATAGTTATGCAACAGATGAAACTGCACAGTTGCTGTTGAAACAATTGGCAGTGCAGCCTGAGTCAAAACCACCTTTTACTCTGGACAAAGGCATGATCAGGCACAAAAACAGAATCTGGCTGGGTAGCAATGCAGCATTGCAATTCAAAATTTTCTCAGCTTTTCATAGCAGTGCTTTGGGAGGACATTCTGGTGCCCCAGCCACTTATAAAAGAATCAAACAGTTGTTTTACTGGCAGGGTATTAAGAAGATGATTAAGGAGTGGACTCAGTCTTGTCAAGTATGTCAACAAGCAAAACCGGAGAGGATTAAGTATCCTGGACTGTTAAACCCATTGCCTGTACCTATGAAACCATGGCAACACATTGCTCTTGATTTTGTGGAAGGATTACCTCAATCAGGTCCCTACAATTGTCTGTTGGTGGTTGTCGACAGATTCTCTAAGTATGGGCATTTTATTCCCATGTCACACCCCTACACAGCAGCTAAGGTGGCATCTGTTTGTTGATAACATCTGGAAACTGCATAGTTTGCCTGAGTCGATTGTATCAGACAGGGATCCGGTGTTTACTAGCAAATTCTGGCAGGGACTGTTCAAAGCAATTGGTACCGAACTAAAGCTCAGCACTCCATACCACCCAGCCACTGATGGGCAGACAGAACGCGTGAATCAGTGCGTCGAAACATACTTACGTTGCTTTGTTCACTCTTGTCCTAAGAAGTGGAGCCAATGGATATCTTTGGCGGAGTATTGGTACAACACTAGTCATCATTCCTCTTTGAACTCTTCACCATTTGTGGTTTTGTATGGCCATGAACCGAGACACTGGGGGATTGAAGCTCCTGGCAGCTGTGCAGTGGCTAATTTGCAGACTTGGCTTTCAGAGCGCAGGGTGGTGCATGACCTGTTGCGACAGCATCTGCTCCGGGCTCAGCAGCTGATGAAGAAATACGCCGATAAGAATCGGACCTTTCGCCAGTTTGAAGTCGGTGACCAGGTTTTTCTCAAACTGCAGTCGTATATACAATCTTCAATTGCTCCTCGGGCGAATCATAAACTGTTGTTCAAATATTATGGCCCTTTCAATGTCATTGGGAAGATTAGTGAAGTGGCCTACAAACTGAACCTACCATCAGGATCTACGGTGCATCCAGTTTTCCATGTTTCTCAGCTTCGTCGAGCCTTGGCGTCTGGTATGACCGCTTCACCTGTTCTTCCAACTTTGGCTGATGAATTCGCTGTTCCTGTCAAGATTTTGTCGAACCGCTGGAGGAAGAAGTCGAACAAAAGCGTCGAACAATCACTGATTCAGTGGTCCATGGGGGACGCAGCGGCAGCTACATGGGAAGACCGTGAGGAACTTCAGAGTCGATTCCCGAACGCACCAGCTTGGGGACAAGCTGGTTCTCAAGAAGGGGTGGGTGTCAGGGGACCTATTGATCAAGAGGAGGCTTTGAGCACAGGAAGCAGCCACGCAGGGAACGATGGGCCGAAGCCTCGGCCCATCCGTCTGAAGAAGCCCAACCTACGTTACACGGGTGACCACTGGGTGTCATGTGTATATTAGGCATAGTGACGGTGGCGTGTGCGCCATCCAGTTGTATCACGACAGTGGCTTGTACTCTCTTCCTCCTTCCGTCCTCATCTTCCTCCCTCATCTTCCTCCCTCTTCCTGGATTTGAACTACTGTGTATCTGGAATTGGTTGAACTCGTGTGAATCTGAGGGAAACCTTAACAGCCTGTATCTACGCGCCGCCGCGACTGCCCGTTTTGTACAAGGATAAAAGTGGCTGATCTGAGAGTCGGATCATATGTAGTGGTAGAATGTTTCATCTGATTTCATCATATTTTACTTAGTTTTATGCATTTTGACAGATATGCATGCGAGATACTATATATAAAACGGACGGATGGTTTGCCCAAGAAACGATTTGAGCGAAAGAAAATTAGACAAGATTTTTTCTTTTACAGATTTATTAAGCGTGTTTGCTGGGACATGCATGTTTCTTTATTACATGAGGAGTCTAGGAAAATGCATAGTCAGGCCCAGCAGCATATGCTCCCTTCAAATGATGTTGACCGTTGCCCGAGCTGCCTCTCGCGACAACCCTAGCGAAACCAAGGCACACACTGCCACACGACGGCTGCCCCTCTTCCCCGTCCTCCCTGTTGCCGGTAAGCGCCAGAGCCTTGGGCTCTCGCTTCTACGCTCTTGCAAACGAGAGCTCCGATGATGGGAACGTCTACCCGGTGACCTCTGGTATGGGCAAGGGCGCCCTCTCTTCGCCAAGATATGGTCTCTCGCGGCCTACCTTTCGGGATTTCTTGACCCATCCATGGGAGTGTACCCGTGGTCCGCCGCGCTATCGCTTGAAATTAGCCCCGAGTGGACACCCTTCGCTTTTCGTCAGATATGGATTTGTCTCGCCGAAGAGCTTGGCAATTGCAGTAGGTATGTTCCAACTTCTTCCGTCCAAGTCCCCCGCTGCCCGGCGGCCATGTCCCCAGCTTCGACGTAGTGTCCATCGATCCTGGTGGGCTCCATCAATGTCCCGCTTGCCGACGCCTACACCGCCCTCCGAACTTGCCAGTGGCGGATCATTGAGCCCCATCCCTCCCTCCCCTTGTGGTTGCTGCTAGTGGGCTGGGACAAGTGGGCTTACTCTCCTAGCCCGGGAATCTGGTTCTAGGCCGCAATCTGCCCCTCCCCTAGGTTCTCAACACACGGACAGTCACGTGGCCTCAGGGTTGGTCCATGCATCTTGGGCCTTATCCAACAAGCCTGTTGGCCTCAACACAGAGTTTGTTACAACAATCTCCACTTGAGATACAAGAAAACACGTACGATCAGCCCTGGGGGGCATGTACCCCGTTTTTCTAAAAACTCATTTTGTGTGTACATCTCTCTGAAACATTCGCACAACATAAATTTTTGTGAAAAGTAACTTTTTATTTTGTCTCCACAAAGAAGACAAATTTCAGTACTGAGAACAAAACTTTTCACAAGACATTTTTTTTGTCATTTTTACACAGACCAAAATAATGGATATTTTTTGACGAAAGTTTCTGCGTGCATATAGAACATGAATATACTCGGAGGGAGTATGTTTTTTGAAAACGGGATAGGTGCCCCCATATTCATCTATGCACACTAGTAGAGAACAGGGCATCAGTACCGGTTGTATAGGGCCTTTAGTACCGGTTGTGCAACCGGTACTAAAAGGTCGGGACTAAAGGGGTACCCCTTTAGTACCGGTTTTATATACAACCGGTACTAAAGGCCCTCCACGTGGGCAAGCCTGCGCGCTAGCAGGCTGAGGACCTTTAGTACCGGTTGGTATTACCAACCGGTACTAAAGGTTCCTGGTTTTTTTGCCCCCCTTATTTTTTCAGGGAGGTTTGGGTTTTCGGTTTTATTTCTTTTCGCTTATTTTTTGGGGTTTAGGATTTCTGTTTTTTTCCTTTTCGCTCATTTTTCAGGGATTCGGAGGAGAGCACACGTATAAATTACCCACTAAACATATAAATTACTCACTACACATATAAAGTACTCTCGTTAATTACATATATAGTCATAATTACAATGGAGATCACCGCTAGCTTAGTACATGCACGAAGGGAGTCTATTTTTCGACATAGTAGAATTCACCGAATTCATCTATGACATGCGTCAGCATGAATCCCGCCAATTCCTCCGCAATAGCTTTTACGCGGTTTTCTGGTAGAATCTGGTTCCGCTTCCTTGACATCTTTAAAAGAAGGAGATCAAATCAGTTATGATCGAAACTAAACACAATTGATGGTAGCAAAATAAAAGTTGTGTATGATGTTTACGTACCTCTTGATTTCTTGCACTATTGACTATCTTATTGACCCTCATGTGAATATACTCGCAAACGTAGTATCCACATAGTTCTGTCCCCTGTGGTTGTCGCAGACACCACTATAAAAGAATATAATTTAATCAAATAGTAATCAAGAGAATGATAATAGTATTAGAAAGATACACAGACCTAGATATGTAGTAGTACTTACTTTGTTAGCCTTGAACTCCAGCTTATCTTTCCATTCACCGCGTTCTTCCGCGATGAACTTTTTCCAAACCCTGCCCGGAAAAGAAAATGAATTGATATCCGGAAATGAACGAAAGAGGACGATATAGTGCGATGGATATTACCTCTTGAGCATTAGATGTACGCTTTTGTAATCATCTTGATCTCTCCTTAATGAGTTCCAGACTTCAACTTCTCCTTCCTCGAGTCTAATGATTAGCAGAATGAAGTGGTACCTACCCAAGATTTATATACGCAGGTATTCAGAACTCATCAATTACACTTAATATCGGGAAAGAAAAATAGAATGTGTACAAGACAGTAACACTCACCCGAAGTTGTAAGGAAAAAGTATTTCCTTTTTGGTACTTTGTCGCTTAAAAAACATTAGCAAAAGTTCCTCTGTGTCCTGGACATACAGAGGACTTTTTACGGTGACTTCGTTAACTTTATCCGGGTCAATGAACCCAATGTCCCAGATTCCTCCCATTCGGTATTCACGAATCTTCATTCTGCATAATAGCGTACAAAAGAATGTTGTGAGGATAATTACAAGCAATGAAACGAGCTTAACTATAAATAATTAAATTACACGAATAAATTACTTACAGACAATAGTAGCTGATGATAGATTTGTCGAGAGCAAGTTGATTGTACATCTGAAAAAGTTCGGAGAACTCAGCCTGCACACCATATTCTCGGAAGTAGTGTTGTTCCTTAACTCACACCATATTCTCGATTGTGCTTCTTGTTCTCCGAGCTGGGCAACTCCTTTTCCGCACGCTTTATCTTTCTCCATCTGTGAGGAAAGTACCTTGTCAATACCCCGCTCATAGTCCGAAAGGGGCCGCTGTGGAAACCTATATAGGTTGTCAACGGTGCGATCTTTTACCTCGGTTGGTATAGTCTTCAGAAGTTCCTTTATGGGGTCAAGTCTTGCCTCCAGTCTTTCCTTTTTTTTCTGTTCAAAAAAGGCTTTAGCCTTGCCTTGTGTGCTCAGTTTTAATTCCTCCATAGTCATCTCGCCAGCTAACTTCTCAGGAGCCTTGACTTCCTTGGGTTTTCTTCCACGTTTCTTGACAGGGGACGACGTGAACAGCTTCCGCTTTGTCAAATCACAATTTGGGTACAACAATTTTTTGTGATTCTCTAACATGCGCTCCAACTTCGATCACTCATTTTCACTTCCGCACTTTATCTGTTCATCAAGAATGACCCGACGAAGATCATCATCATCGGACTGATCAACAATGACCTCATGCTCAACTTAATAATCCCCCATTGTAGTATCACCGTGTTCAGAGAATACAGGATAGTTGTCATCATCCTTTTCTTCAGGGTCTTCCATTATAACCCCTCTTTCTCCATGCTTGGTCCAACAAAAATAATTGGGCATGAAGCCTTGTCGCAACAGGTGGGAGTGTATGGTTCTTACGCCCGGGTAATTCCTCGTATTCCGACATTCATCACATGGACAAATCATAAAACCATTCTTCAGCTCGTTTAACTTAACCACATCGAGAAAATGATGCATGCCATCAATGAACTTGGGACGGCGTCGATCACCGTACATCCATTCTCGGCTCATCTGCATTACATAAATACATCAAAAACCATTACACCAGCTAAATAATGAATAGAGATACATGACCAAATTAATTAATACAAGTTCATCATATTAAAACCAAAGTAGAGTAGTGCCCAAATGTAATACATAGTTCTCACGAAACATACATCAATCGAAACTAACATACAACTATCTAAAGAATTTAAATCCAACAACAAATGCGATCAGAATCGCAACCAAGATAACTATTGAACCAACAGCATAATGATACCAAGCCTCTTGACTAATGACATATTTACTAATCTTTTTAAGCTTGACGCGCATTGCATCCATCTTCATCTCGTGAGCAGCGACGACGTCGGCAAGCTCGACCCCGTGAGCATCAACAATGTCGGCAATCTTAAAGTCCAATACCATCTTCTCTTCCAGGCATTGGAGACGAAGATCTTCACTTATCTTCAATTTTGCTTTCAAATCGTTGTTTTCTTTTTCTAAAAACTCGACAATAGGGTCGACTGAAATTTCCGGTTCAACTACCTCCTAAATAAAAAAATATATCTAAGTCAAGTTGGTCGGCATGATTGTTATAACCACGAAACTAAATAAATAGTTATAAAAATATACCACATCCGAATCATAGACCGGACGAGGGCCGACGGGGACGGTTATCAAAACCATGACACTATACATATAAAAAAACATAAGAAAATTATACAAGAAATAATTATGCATTTAAATCATATAACTAACATTTTTTAAAATAAAAGACAAAAAAGAGGCTCACCGAGGTGGTGTCGGTTACGGAGCGGCGCGGGCGATCGACGGCGGTGAGGAGGGGACGGGACGACACTATATGAAACCACAAATTATACTTTAATTTGATCTCAAAATACATATAAAATAAATGAAATCACTAACTTAGGCATTTCATCAAACACCTTGCAAGCACTACAAAAATCAAACTAGCTAAATTTGCAACAAAATGAGCTAAACTTGAAATGCCGGAAGAGAAGATGAAGAAGTTGCTAACCCTTGTATAGGGTGCCACAAATCTTCACAAATGTTGAAGGAAAATGGGGTGAATTAGAGCTTGGGAGAGAGGAAAAATGTAGTTGGGCTCGGGTTGCTCAAAAAATGGAGCTGGCCGACTCGGGGTGGAAGAAGATATATAGGCAGAACCTCTACCTCTTTAGTACCGGTTGTTATTGCCAACCGGTACTAAAGAGTAGCCTTTAGTACCGATTGTTTAAAACAGCCGGTACTAAAGGGCTGGCCGTGGGCCACCAACCGTGGCCGCATGTGCACCAACCCTTTAGTACCGGTTGGTTTTAGCAACCGGTACTAAAGAGTAACCTTTAGTACCGGTTGTTAACACCAACCGGTACTAAAGGGTTGGAGGCTTGGCGCAGATATACAACCGGTGCTAATGACCCCCTTTAGTACCGGTTTTGGGACAACCGGTACTAAAGGGGGCGCACCGTTGCCCCCTTTTCTACTAGTGGCAGTTTCCGTACTCGTACCGTTTATATTTGCACCGGTACGTTACAACAGAATAACAACCTGAGTGTCTATCTTTTAACACCCGATCCATAGAGAGCGCATACGTACGTTAGCAACCGATCGATCACGTGATGGACGACGGCGGCGACTACGTGGATCACGTGGAGGCGGAGCCGCTCACGTGGATCAGAGTCGCCGAGTGGTGCCTCTGCCGACCTCTCCATCTGTATCGTCATTGTCGTCTCCGGCATCGTGTATCTCTTCATCAGTCCGTTGGACTCCAACGGCGTTCCGATCCCTCGCCGCACCCTCTTGGCGTACGGAGTCCTGCAGATCGTCTTGGGCTCCGGGTTGATTGCCATGATGGTCAACGAGGTGGTGCATGGGTGCAGAAGAAGTCGCGAGGTCGACGCCATGACTCGGCGGCACGTGCTGCCCGTGTCTCGCCCATGAATAGATGAATTTGCGTCGTCGCGTTATCTGTCATATTTAGAATAAAAATAGTTTGCTCTTCTATGATTTTTGTCTTGATAAAATGTGCTGTATTAAACTCATAAGTTAGCATCACTCTCGTGGTGAATCTAAGGATTTTCAGTTTCCACAGGCTGGGCAACTGGTCATGTTTTTTTTTTTGCCCCCAATACCATAAATATAAGGGACCAATATAGACGTTTTTTTTGTGACAAGGCCAAGAGTGTTGATAATATTGTCCGCTGGAATAAAGCTAAGGAAAATGTAGCTGATCGCTCTAAAGCATCAGATAAGGAGGCTCCAACTGAGGTTCAGAATGCTGTTGGTCATGCACTTTCACTTCAGTTCGGATCGTTGAACCTCGAGTGCTTGACTTCTCCTAGATCCGCACCTTCTACATGCTGGGGTGATCGAGTGGAGGCCGATGAGGAGAGTCTACCATCCCCCATGGCCGGCTCAGCACCTCCACGAGTGGGTTTTTCTGGGCTGGACTTTGATTCTGCAGGTTCTGCAAAGGTTGACCTCTACTCTGACGCGACAGAAATTCAGAGGTTTCTTCTGTCGCGACAGACAAGTTAGCGGTTTTCTCTGCCGCGGTGGATCTTCCAGTCGAGGATGTTCCCACTTTACCCTACCGTGCGGCTGAGCAGCGTTTCGTGTCCTCTATCAGAGCGCTTTTTTTCTATTGCTGGAGGATGTGTCGTGACTCCGAGGAGGGCCGGTTCGATGCCGTGTTCTCCGAAGCACATGGTCGAGCTGCCACGCCCACCGTCGACATGCCATGTCTTGACTTCGCTCGATGATCTAGCACCACGGCAGGAGGCCGTGGAGGTGGCCACTCCATCTGCTGCATCACCACGAGCGGATGCTCCTACACCTCGCCACGACAGGAGGCTGTGGAGGTGTTTACGCCATTGCCAGCGTCCTCGCCAACCCACACCATCTCCTTCTCTCATGCTACAGGAACAAGGGTGTTCCTCGGCGGGCGCTACTCTCATGCGGAGCTGGTGGCGTTTGGAGGAGTTCCTGAAAGCATGGGAAAGGAGGCCCGCTCCAGCACTCGAGTCCGAGCCAGGAACGATGATGGAACCACGATCATGGACAGGGCTTAGAAACGTGTTTCGGATCTCAATGATCTTGAGTCAGGTACCTCCTCTATTCGCAAGTTTTCAATCGATTCTTTACCTATTGCTGTTGTAGTTGCTACGCTACTAAGTTAGGGGTATCGTTAGGGTTATCACATGATCAGATCGAAAAGTCAGTAAAAAAGATGCAGGATACGGATTTACAACGCACCATTATGATGTTAAAAAGAAATAGTGAAAAAAAGAAACTTGTTAAGGATTCGAAAGGTTGTTTAGTACTGAGTAAGGATATAGGTTTAAGCAATGATCTCGAGGAGGAAGAGCAATCAGGCTCGGATGGTCATGAGGACTGTCATTCTCCGGTTATTAAAAAGAAGAGAGTTTATTCTAAAAAGAAGTACGAATCTGCTACTGTTAGGAGTAGTGTTAGATTAAAGTTAAACTATAGTAAACAATGAAAGGGTGCTTCTGGAATAGTGGGGGTTTTAGAGATACGGCTAAACACTCCGTGGTAGCTGATACGATTAAAGAGAATAGGCTAGATTTTTTTGCTTTCATAGAGACGGGAAAAGAAAATTTTTCTGTGCCTTTCCTTAAGAAATTATCCGGTGCTATGGATTTTGTTTGGTGCTGTCTACCTCCTATTGGAAGATCGGGAGGCATTCTAGCGGGTTTTAGCGATCAAACAATTTATGTCCGTCGTGTGGAACCGGGTGAAAGGTGTGTTAAGATACACTGACATTGAAAAGGGATAATTTTGAATGGGTTCTAGTAGTGGTGTACGGGGCAGCTCAACACGACCATAAGGGTGAATTCTTGGCTGAGTTAGTTCGGACTTGGGAAAATGAACCTTTACCGCTATTAGTTGGTGGCGATTCTAATGTCATGCGGCGTCAGAGTGACAAAAGCAATGATAATTTCAATTCTAGATTGCCTTTTGTCTTCAATGCCATCATAGAGGGCTTAGACCTCCGAGAGATTGAGCTCTCTGGACGTCAATTTACTTGGGCCGTAAATCTAATCCTACTTTTGAGAAGTTAGATAGGGTTTTAGCAAGTATATCATGGGAGCAAAAGTTTCCATTGGTAAATGTCCGGGCTCTCTCTCGAGAAGGTTCCGATCATACTCCTATCCTTCTGGACTCCGGTGAACAAGCTCACTTGGGTAACAAAGCACACTTCTCCTTCGAATTATCTTGGCTGCGCCTAGAAGGTTTTTTTGAGATGGTCTCCAAAGAATGGGGGGGGGGGGGGGGGGGTTGTTTCTCACGGCTCCATTGCCATGGAAGTGTGGAAAAATAAAATTCGCCATCTTCGCTCCTTTCTAAGGGGATGGGTGAAGAACCTTAGTAGCGTTTACAAAGAAGAAAAGCTACGGCTACTTGGCATTATTGATCATCTAGATGTAAAAGCTGAAACCATTCCTCTCACACATCTAGAACGGGAAGACCTCCGTCTAGCCAATGACAAAATTGCATCTCTAAGAAGAGACGAGGAGTCGAAATGGGCTCAACATGCTAAGGTAAAACATATACAAGAGGGGGGAAGCAATACTAAATATTTCCATCTAATTGCAAACGGCAAGCATAGAAGGAAAAAGATCTTTCAACTTGAACAAGATGAGGGGACTATAACGGTTCAACATAATCTCCAAGTTTTTATTCGGGATTTCTATAAGAAATTGTTCGGGGCGGAGGCGCCAAGCAACTTCTCGATGATAGAAACAGCCACGGCTGATATACCCCAAATTTCCGCAGAAGAAAATGAAATTCTAATAGCAATTTGTTCGGAGAAAGGGGTGCATGATGCCATTATGCAGATGGAGAAAAATCAAGCGCCGGTCCTGATGGTTTTCCAGCCGAATTCTTTCAGAAGTTCTGGAAAGTTATAAAATTTGACCTATTAAAAATGTTTGAATGTTTTCATAGAGGGGAGCTGCCTCTATATCATTTAAACTATGGGAATGTTATTCTCCTACCTAAAAAGGAAAATGCAATACAAATTAACAGTACCGCCCTATATATCTACCTGCTCAACGTCAGCTTTAAAATCTTTACTAAGGTGGCCACAAATCGGGTGTCGTTGGTGGCCCAAAAGGTAATACGTCCCACTCAAACGGCCTTCATGCCTAGGAGACACATTCTAGAGGAGGTGTTGATCCTGCACGAGCCTATCCATGAAATTCATAGAAAAAATTGGATCGAGTAATTCTTAAAATCGATTTTGAAAAGGCATATGATAAGTTTCATGAAAGATTTTGATCCTAAATGGTGCACCTGGATACACTAGTTCGTAAGTCGGGGTAGTTTTGGGATCAAGGTAAACGATGATCTTAGTCATTATTTCCAAACTAAAAAGGGCTTAAGACAAGGGGACCCGTTGTCACCCCTACTATTCAATATTGTGGCGGACATGTTGGCTATCATCATTGCAAGAGCAAAGAAAGATGTCCAAGTCGACGGGCTTATACCTCATTTAATTGACGGGGGAGTGTCTATTTTACAATACGCTGATGATACCATATTATTCATGAGTCATGACTTAGAAAAAGCTCTAAACATGAAACTCATTTTGTGCATCTTTGAACAACTATTGGGATTAAAAATAAATTTCCACAAGAGTGAGATTTTTTGTTTTGGTCAAGCCAAAGAGATGGAGGATCAATATAAATTGCTATTTGGGTGCGAATCTGGGAAGTTTCCATTCAAATATCTAGGTATCCCAATCCATTTTCGTAAGTTGGAGAATGGAGAGTGGAAACCGGTGGAGGATCGGTTTGAGAGAAAGCTTGCTAGCTGGGTGGACAAGCTTCTCTCTTATGGAGATCGTTTAATTCTTGTTAATTCAGTTTTAACAAGTCTACCGATGTTCATGTTATCCTTTTTCGAGGTACCTAAAGGGGTACGGAAAAGAATGGATTTATTCTGATCTAGGTTTTTCTGGCAAAGTGATGGTCACAAAAGAAAATATAGGCTAAGTAAATGGAGCATAATGTGTAGACCAAAGGAGAAGGGTGGGCTCGGGAATCGGGATTGAGAATTTGGAGCTCAAGAATAAAAGACTTGTTTGTAAATGGCTATTCAAAATATTAACAGAGGATGGGGTTTGGCACGAGTTATTGAGGAATAAATATTTGAACTCGAAACCGCTATCTCAAGTGAAAGCTAAGCCTGCCGATTCCCCGTTCTGGAAAGGTCTCATGAAGAGAAAAGAGGTCAAAGTGGCATCTGGTTTAGTAACGGCTCCACCAGTAAATCTATCCTTTAGAAGAAGTCTAACAGGGAACATATGGAATAGGTGGATGCACTTAATAAACCGACTAATCAGGGTTCAGCTGACGAATGAGCAGGATCGTTTTATTTGGTCATTGACGAACTCCGGAAATTTCACTGTTAAATCACTCTATTTAGATTTTATGAGTGGCCATGCAAATTTCCTTAGAAAATATATTTGGAAGATGAAGGTACCACTAAAGATTAGGATCTTTATGTGGTTCCTCTTTCGTAAAGTGATTTTGACAAAGGAAAATTTAGCACGTCGAAATTGGCATGGTTGTAAAACGTGTTGTTTTTGTGATCAAGATGAAACAATACATCATCTAATTTTATCATGTCCTCTGGCTAAGATGGTTTGGCGTATAGTTTTCTTGGCCTTCAATATTTGTCCCCCGACCAGAATAACGAATATGTTTGGCAACTGGCTAAATGGTATCAATAAAAATTTAAAACTGCAAATCCGAGTGAGTGTATGCGTTTTATTATGGGTCCTCTGGAACACGCGCAATGATTTTATCTTTAACAATGCAAAATCATCTTCCTTTATCAGATGCTACCAATAGCTACACAATGGATCCGTACGTGGTCTTACCTACAACCAATGGACACGCGCGCTGCTTTGGTTACTGGGTGTAACCGGCTAGAGCAGGTGGCACGGGATT
Organism: Puccinellia tenuiflora; assembly: GCA_012064385.1. NCBI lineage: Eukaryota > Viridiplantae > Streptophyta > Magnoliopsida > Poales > Poaceae > Puccinellia > Puccinellia tenuiflora. The sequence continues at coordinate 2,534,862 of QRDG01000054.1, forward strand.
TATACAACCAGTGCAGTTGGCGTTATGATCCAAGAATTTCATGTTGATGCAGTGCCATTCTATGTCTTCCTTCTTTATTTCGTTTATCCACGTTGCAACTTTATGTGACCCATGATGTAATACTGATACTTTAATAAAGCAATAAAAAGCCGCATGCATCAATCGATGCAGAGGCTGGGATGCCCCCTTTTCGGAAAAAAACGTAATTTTTTTTACTAGAAGCCCTACAGAAATGGATTTATAAGGTCTCACTGGCAGCATAAATTCGATAACTACAGTCGGAGATTTAGAACTGTAGAAAGATTGCATGCCTCCAATTAAGTAATTCAAAACTTCCCTCAATTTTTTGTCAAAAATAATGATAAATGAGACGATGCCACGATTCTGCAATGCAAAGGCCTATACAGAAATCAGAATTACAAAGAAATAGTGTAGCACTGGGAAACTGTTTCTTTATGGGGTGATGGTTGACTCAGAAACGTTTATGGTGAAAGAAAATTAGACAAGATATATTTTTTGCAGATTTAAGCGTGTTTACTGGGACATGTTTCTTTATGGAATCTATGTCGAGAAAAATGCATAGTTAGAGCATCTTCAAGCAGTATTTTCAAACTGGTTTAATTTTCCAGTTTGTCTGGCACTCCCCAGTTTGAGGGCGTTCGGGAATGTTCGGACAGGCTGCCACATAGGATGCGGCCCATGCTGAACCACTTTATCTATTTTTTTCTTTCTTTTTCCTTTCTCTCTCCGTCCACATCAATCACATGCAAGCGACCAGACATATTTGAGGGGCATTGTTGTAGACACAAATATTTGACTGATAAAGCGGACACAGTTCGTACATTTCCGTGGACAAAATAAGGTCAAAATTAGCACATTGTTGTTGGAGATGCTCTTAGGCCGGGCAAAATCTGCTCACTTGACAATGTTGACTGTTACCCCTAGCCGCCTCTCTCGACGAACCTGGCGAAACTAATGCGGCAGCACGCTGCCACGACCGCCGCCGTCTAGGGAAGAAGATGGATATGACACGTGGGTCCAACTATTAGTGAGAGTACTCGTAATCGTAGTTGGGATCCCGCTTTCCTAGTGCATCAAACATGTCTAGGGTTAAAATTGACCGGGATTCACAAGTTCGGAGTGTCAACTTCAGGATTTAAAGTTAGGACGCGACTAGATAGAAGTTGCTTCAATTTGACGAAACAGTAAGCAACATATCGTGAAAAAACAGCCTCCTTTTGCATGCGTTTAAAAAAACAGAATTGCTGACATCATCAGCATTTAATGCGAAATCCGAAAATTTAAAATGTTTTGTAGATCAAACTATTTTTCCGATTTATGATCCGTTTTCACCGTTGGACTAGTCGCGTCGAGATCTTCAAAACTAGATCCCATGTTGATATGTTCCGACGATATTTTTTTTCGACCCAAAAGTTACCAACCATTAACACGTGAGTTACCAGGCTGTAGTATGTAAGTTACCGACCCAAGCAACGATTACATTTTTGATTCGAAACAATATTCCACTTTTAGTTGTTCTTTTCGATTCTTCCGAGTTTTGAAGTTACCCTCTAGTTTGATAAGTGAGATAACACTTTGGGACGGTAAAAATGTATCGTATAAAATGGATAAATATACACTAAAACACATGTGTTGCTCCATAAATATTAGGAAGATAATTTTATCGATTTCATGGTGACAGCTACACTCCTAAAAAGAGATGGATTACTCCATCACTACTGGTGGCTAACTCTATTAGTTTGGGATGGGTAACTCCGTCACTACTCGGTGGTAACTTCATCACTACTGGGTGGTAACTCCATCACTGCTGGGTGGTAACTCCATCACTATGGGGTGGTAACTCCGTCACTGCTTGGTGGTAACTCCATCCCTACGAGGTGGTAACTCTATCAGCATAGAATGGGTAACTCTATCACTGCTGGGTGGATAACTTTATCTGTTTAGGGTGGGTAACTCCATCACTACGAGGGTGTTAACTCTATCAGTCTAGGGTGGTTAACTACATCAGTTTATGGGGTAACTCTATCACTGCTGGGTGGTAACTCCATCACTACGAGGTGGTAACTCTATCAGCCTAGAATGGGTAACTCTATCACTGCCGGGTGGGTAACTTTATCTGTTTAGGGTGGATAAGTTCATCACTACGAGGGTGGTAAATCTATCAGTTTAGGGTGGGTAACCCTATAAGTTTAGGGTGCGTAACTGTATCACTACTAGGTGAGTAACTTCATCAATTTCGGGCGGTAACTCAATCACTACGGGGTGGTAACTCTATCAGTCTAATATGGGTAACTCTATCATTGTTGTGTGGGTAACTCAAAAACACTGATTCCAGTCCGGGAATGGAGGGATTCAATGCCAAGTTCTCGTTGCATTCTGTTTTCCTAGGCATTAATTTGCTGCTTTCGATTCCCCTTTTTTGCTCAAGTAAAAGCACGACTTGGTTAACATAATTCAGAGGCAGTTGGGCTCTTACAGATAGCCAACAATACAAACTGTTGCGGAAGATATTTATAGTGTTGTCTATAGATGATGTGGATGGATACTATAGACAGCAGGCGTCTAAACTGTTGAACACGCCGTAAGCTCGATGAAGAAGAATCACCGCGCAGCAACCACAGCCTGCCACACGCAGCAGCTCCAGCTCGAGACGCCGCTGCAGCACATGCCAAAGGCGATGGCCATCGGATCTAGACCCCAAGCAATCAGCCGCAACTCCACGCCACCCACACACGCGCTCGCATCCAGCGGATTGGGATCGATTTCAAAAGCTTCAAATCTGGGAACATCATCCCTCGATTCGCTGATCCCAAGCCGCAACCGCTTGAGAGCGGAAGCGGCCGTGGCTCGCTGGCCTCGGCGCATTCGCCCCGCCATCGTCGTCCTCCTTGAGGCGCCACCAACGGCCCACGGGAGCACATTCCGCCGCCGGCGATGAACTCGCAGCGCGTGCCGAGGCCGCCGACCGCCGCCGCGGCGCGGCCCGATCCGGCGCGAGGGCACCCGAAGGGGAAGTGGCAGCCTGGGTGGGAGGGTTCAGGCGCTCAGCGACAGCCGCACGGGCATGGAGATGAAGGTCATCACGAGGAACAACTCGGGATTAGAACGGGGAATAGAAGCGAGCGAGAATCTGGACGGTTCGCCTGCGGTCCGACGGCTCGCGTGCGCGCGTCGAGTTAAGACAGACAGAAGCAGCTTCTCATTAGATTTCCCGTAAAGTTATGGTTTGATTTAGCTAACCTCTATAAGTTTAATGTTCAGAATGTGCTTTACTGATATCTGTTTGTCAGTATTTGGTTTGTGGCGGTCTAACTTTGGGAATTTCTTGGCCCATGCATTGCGGTGTGACATTTTTCCGGCGCGCAAGGACTTGGATACCGGCTCGAGCCGAGACGACGACTTCTGAACCTAGGTACATGGTGGCGTCGAAATGGTGGGAAGCCCTCTTCGATAATTCCAACCTAGCCGTGTCCGGTTTTAAGGGCAGGAGGCGGACAACCGCGATCCGAACTCCGGAACAAGTGTCCGAACACCCAAACCGGACAAAATATATGAGGTGTTCCAAACACATATCCTCCTGCCGGAAACGCCGGAGCGGGATCACATTGACGGGGCAGGGGCACGCATAAAATGAATAAGGACCCTGCTAAACCGAGGTCGACCTCGATCTAGCCTAAAGCAAGGTCACCCCGACCAGGTTCCTTTTTCCGTTTTTGGAAAGTCAAACTTTCCCGAAATGGCAAAAAGCTGAGTTCCCGCGTACGCAAGCGATCCCACCCTTACCAGTTCACGTCGGGCCATTGCAACTCACTTTTTCCCTCAACTTCCACCCCCACACCGAGTTCCATCCCTCAAAGTTTCATCCTCATTCGCTGCAATTTCCATCAGAAAAAAGATGCAGCTGACATCTTCTCATCCTCCCACCCCAAATTCCATCCCTTCCAGATGAGTGACCTTCTCAATCTCCCCATTACCCTTCTCTCTGGTTCCATCTAAAATAAGTTCCACCCAAAAGAAGTTCCATCTAAAATAAGTTCCATCCAAAAGAAGTTGGAAAAAGTCCATTTTAAACCTTGAACTCGTACTGGTTCGGCGGAATGAACCCCGACCTCGCAATCCCTGTCGTTTGCACCCCAAACTTACTAATCCCGGTCCAAATTGAACCCTGAGTACATATCCAAACGGGGATTGTCCACGTGGCAAGGGATGGTCGGGATTGGTGGTTTTCCTAGGCTCGCGAGCGAGGAAATAAACTGGGCCGGCCCAGTGAGACCCGTCTCTTCAGTTCAGACACGTCGCGTCCCCTTGTATTCCACCTTTCTCTCTCCCGCGACGGCAATGGGGACCGGCGGTTGATCGGCGGGGCTGGGACGATTGTGACGACGCGCCGCCACGGCCGAGAAAGAACGAGGTAACCTGGTGGCCATACTCCTCTACCGGTCCTCGTAGTTTAGGCTTTGCTTCTGGCATTAGGGTTAGGGTTTGTGTATGAAAATTGGGGACGGATGAGGGCGGATGTAAAGTGTTGATTTTGTCCATCTGATTTTCGTTTAAGTTCAGAATTGGGTACTTTAGTTAATTTCGTTCGCATTGTCTTTTATTTCAGTGAAACCATGGACCCGACTGAGATATTGAACGTGTTGTTCCATTTCGGTGGTGAGTTCCTCCGCATTGGTCCGAATTTGGACTACGTTGGGGGAGATGAGGCATTGTCAGAAATTGAGAGGGACAAATTGTCGTTGCCGGAGGTGAAAGGCTATTTGAAAGATCATATTGCAATCAAGGAATCGATGAAGTTGTACTTTTTGATACCTGGGAAAGAACTTGTGGATGGATTGATGTTTCTGACTGACGACAGTGGCTGTCTAAAGATGGCAGATTACGTATGTGTAGGAGGAATTGCTCATGTTTATGTAGAGTATCATGGAGAGGAGGATAGTCAAGATAGTAGCAGTGGGAGTGACTTTGAAGATGAAATCCTAGCTTTAGACAATGATGGGCCTGATGTTGTGATCACTGCTGCTGAACCTGCAGAATCTGAGACTGATGTGCTGATTCCTGATGAGACTGGTGTCGTCACACAAATAATAAGTAGCCCAGTGAAGCACAAAAACAGAAGAACAAGGCCAGTACATGTTGATCATGATGAAGATGAAGCTGCTGCTACTCAAGGTGCATGTTCTCAAGTTCTGAATCCAAGTCAACCTGCAGGTACTAGTGGGCATGATCAAATCCATGTTGAAGCTCCAGGTACTATTCATGCTGCTGAAGATGAAGTTGTTGTTGCTCTTGCTGGTTCAGAAACTGATTCAGACAGTGAAATAGAATATATTCCACACAGTGAGGATAGTGGAGAAGATTCAGAGGTTGTAGAGCTAAGGAGGCATGCCAGGAAATTTAAGAAGAGAATGAGAGACTCCAAAAGCTGGATTGGCCGAGATGCATCAGGTCCAGTGCCAATTGGTCTTATTGCCAACTTGGAGGAACAATTAGAAGGAGAAGAAGAAGATTGGAACTATGATTCATCGGACGAGGACTATAGTTATGATGAAGATTCAGAAGGAGAACTAGTCAAGAGGAAGAGCAAATTTCCAAGATATAATAATGATACTGAGGTCCCTCATTTTTCATTGTCCATGGTTTTTAGAAGCAAGAACCAGTTGTGTAAAGCTTTGAAAAGATATGGACTTGTCACAAAGAGGAGTATCAGGTTCATGAAATCAGAGAGTGACAGAGTGAGGGCCAAGTGTGGATGGCCTGGTTGCCCCTGGCTTATCTATGCCTCCAAAACATCAAGAACATCCAGATTTCAAGTGATTACTTTCAATGATGATCACCAATGTGCACAAAATAGGTGCAACAAGCTAGTTACTGCAAGAGTCATTGCACAGAGGTATGAGCACTTTATATTAGCAAATCCAATGTGGAAAATTGAAAGCATGAAAGCCACTGTCTTGCAAGACATGTTTGCTGATGTTTCAACCTCAAAGTGCAAGCATGCAAAGAAAATAGTGATGGATAGATTTGATGTCTGGAATGCAAAATGAGTATTCCAGGGTATTTGATTACCAACTTGAGCTGCTTAGAAGCAATCCTGGAAGCACTGTTGCTGTATGTTTGGATCCAAAAAACATGGAGCAAAACATTTTCCAGAGTTTCTACGTGTGCTTCAATGCAATGAAGCAAGGATTCAAAGCTGGCTGCAGGAAAGTAATAGGGCTTGATGGATGTTTCTTCAAAGGGGCAGTAAAGGGTGAGCTCTTGTGTGCCATAGGTAGAGATGCAAACAATCAGATGTATCCTCTTGCTTGGGCTGTTGTTGAGCAGGAAACTAATGCAACATGGAAGTGGTTTGTTGGGATGCTCATTAAGGATCTGGACATCAACAACAATGGAGCAGGATGGGTTTTTATTTCTGACCAGCAGAAGGGCCTAATCAATGCAATGAAGGACTACCTTCCTGCTGCAGAACATAGGATGTGTGCTAGGCACATATATGCTAATTGGAGGAAGAAACACAGAGCTCATGACTGGCAGAAGAAATTTTGGGCGGTTGCCAAGGCTTCCAACAGACAAGATTTCAACTACTACAAAGCTAAGCTTGCACAGGAGACGCCTGAAGGGGCTCAGGACATGATGAGAACAGAGCCAGGACATTGGGCAAGGGCTTTCTTTCCAGTGGGTTCAAACTGTGAGTCGGTGGATAACAATCTCTGTGAATCATTCAATCATGCAATAGTTGATGCTAGGTTTTATCCTATTATTTCCATGCAAGAGAAGATTAGGAAGAAAATATTTGTGAGGGTTCAAGAACAGAGGGCCAAGGGTGAGAAAATGGCAGGAAAAATATGCACTGGCATATTTAAAAAACTCAAAAAAAGTATTGCAAGGACACAATATCTTGAGGTGTTGTGGAATGGGGAAGATGGATTTGAAGTGAAGCATATCAGTGGGAGAGGAAGGCAATATACAGTGAATCTTGAGAAAAGGATATGCTCATGTGGATATTTCCTGCTGGCAGGTCTGCCTTGCCACCATGCCATCAGTGCAATCTACAAGTGTCAAAAACAGATTGATGATTACATTCATCCTTGCTACTCTGTTGATGTGTTCAAAAAAATATATGCCCATTGCTTGCAGCCTGTGGAAGGTGAGGAGTTGTGGCCTGTTTCTCCTAATCCTAGGCCTCAAGCTCCTGGATATGTGAGAATGCCAGGAAGGCCCAAGAAAAATGATAGAAAAAGAGAAGAAACAGAGAAGCCTAAGGGGAAGAAAATGAGCAAACATGGAACTGTAATCAAATGTTCATTGTGTGGAAATTCTGGACATAACAGGTCAGGTTGCAACCTCAATCCAGAGAAAGGGAAGAAAAAGAATGCACATCTCAGTAACAAAAAGAAGTCAACTGAGGTATTGTTTGCATATTACATAGTTTTAATGATTTTCCCTGCAAATTATAGATTTTAACTGGACATTATTGTTTGTAGGAAGCACAAGTTGGACCATCTAGACCTACTCAAGCTCCACCAGTGCCACATCCTCAAGCTCCTGCATCTAGACCTACTCAAGCTCCACCAGTTTCCAGTTTTAAACCTCCTAGGAAGAGAGCCGCAACATCAGAATCTAGACCATCTTCAGGACAGGCACAAGCTGGACCATCTGCTAGCAGAGGGACAGGGACAGGAGCCAAGAGAGGGAGAAAACCTGCATCTTCAGTGCCAAGCTACTCCTATTTTACTTGTAGTGGAAATCACTAGGCACCAATACCAGCTGATCATACTTTTGTTCATGTTGCAATGATGTAATATTGATGTACCAGATGTGCTGCAAACATGTATCAGTTTAGTCTTTTGGATATGTACCAGTATCAAGTTATGTTGCAAACATTTGTGTTACAAACATGTTGATGCAATGCTTATCCAGCTGAGAAATGCCAGGTTTATATGGACGCAACACTTGACTTGATACATTTAAACAAAATCATTGCATTCAAATAAAACATCAGGTCTGCACTTCCACTTAACTTGCATTCAACTAAAGCATCAGGTCTGCATTACATACATCAGGTCACTGCATACAACTTCACCAGATTTCAACTAGACAGTACTACACTGCATACATCAGGTCAAGGCATCAACATTTTTCCTGCCACTAAGCCTACCACAAACACAACAGCAACAAACAACACATTCTTCTTCATAGCAGCTATCTCAGCATTCTTCCTCCTCAGTTCATCTTGAAGATTCAATATCATCATCTCCCTTCCTAATTCACCCTCACCACGAGCCACCATTGCAGGCTCCTCTTCAGACCGAGCCACATTGCCTTGCCCACGGAGCCTCCACACTTCATCACGCAGATCTCCAATCAAGTCACTAAAAAACTTTGGCAATGCTTCATCATGCCATTCAACATAGCCACATCCACCATGCTGTTCATTTGTACCAACAGAAATCAATCAGAGAGGAGGAGGAAAAATGAGCAGAAATGGGAAGAAAAATCGAGCAAAATCGAAGCTCACCAGAGCATCAACGCATGAGTAGTACCTCCTCCCAGGGTTCTGAACGCTCCACGAGATCCATCTGGGCGCCTTCCTCGGCGGATTGTAGTTGCAGCGCTTCTCCGGCTCGTACGCCATCGGGTTCTCCCGATAGAGCACCGGCGACCTCGATTCCGTTCCTCTCCGCCCGGCAGCTCGACGGAATCCGGGAGAGGAGGAAGCACCTGAAGACCACGACATCTTCTTGTCTGCCTCTGCCGCCGAGCAGCCGCCCCGGTGAGATATCTCCTCCGCCGCTACAACTCGCCACTCGAAACCCTAACTTTTTTCCCCAATCGATTTCCCTATCTGTTCATACCCGCGCGGTCCACTTAAGACTAAATAGCTCTGTGGCCCACCAGTCCAAAGAATCCCGGTTGACACTAGCCACGTCAGCGTTTTTATGCCTAAAAAGGTCTCAGGGTTCAATTTGGACCGGGATTAGTAAGTTTGGGGTGCAAACGACAGGGATTGCGAGGTCGGGGTTCATTCCGCCGAACCGGTACGAGTTCAAGGTTTAAAATGGACTTTTTTCAAAGAAGTTCCACCAAAAAAACTGGAAACAAAAACCTACATCTTGATCTCCACCCAAAAAGAACTTTCATCCAAAAAAAATTTCCATCCAGGAAAATTACATCTAATCTACTACGAAGAGAAACTCCATTGAAAAAAGAATTACTGTATATCTAATCGGCAACAAGTACTAACTACATACAGAGAAGCTCCATCAAAAAAAAGTTTCATCCCAAAAAGTTCCATCCAAAAAATCAATTGAGTTACCAACTACAGGATCTGCATATGTCTGCAATTCTTAGCGCATCCTCGTGGTCATGACATGAACATCATAGGGGCGGCAGGGTAGTAGACAGGATGACTTCTTCGATGCCGACGGCGTGGCCCAAGCTTGGCTCCAGCAAGTCCCCATGAGAATTACCCGCGGCCGATGACGGAGGCGACCCCGTGCTTGACGAGTCCGCCCTCCGTGACTCCCGTATCCGTCACCACCACCAGATCAGCAGCGGCGGCGCCACCGCGGAAAAAGCAGAGATGAAGCCGACGCCACGAGGATACAGCCGCCGCCGCCGCGGGGATGAAGCTGATGCCACGAGGATGCAGACGCCGCCGCGAGGATACCGCCGCCGCGGGGATGAAGCCGACGCCACGAGGATGCCGCCGCCGCCGCGAGGATCCCGCCGCCGCTGCAGGATACAGCCGCTGCCCTGAGGATGTAGCCGTCGCCGCAGGTAAAACACCAGATCGTCGGAGGCCCTCCTGTCCGCCGCGCGCGACTCCACCGGAAACGCGAGAGCAAAGCGATGGGGACAGAGGAGAGGAATGGGGAACGAGTGAAGGGCGACGATGGTTATCTCTCCGCGACCCCGACGCTGTGCACCCAGGAAACAACCGCTCCGGCACCAGCCGTCCGATCGCGATCGCGGGCGCAGATCCGTGACCTCACTGATTGCTTCCCCGAGGTCAGTTGTTTAATAGAAATTGCGAAATGAATAATAATAATTATGCCCCCTAGTGTGTAATTCTTTTGATGCGATGTCTCTCTGCCATTTGTATCAAGCTCCGCCGCTGCAACGCCAGGTCTCCACGCAGAGAGGCCGGAGCGACGAAACTGACCTTTTCGCGAAAGTTCAACGAGAAATGAACTGGTTTCGAAACTTTAGCCGCATCTAACCCTTTTCAGCAACGCCAAACACTCTGGCGTTTAACTGAGCATAGAAACGCCAGCGTCAATGGCGTTTCCAATCTGGTCCACGGTCTCCCGTCTCGTTGACGCAGCTGACGTGGCAGATCTAGAAACGCCGACGACCCTGGCGTTTCTTCGTGAAGTTAAACGCCAGGACCCCTGGCGTTTCTAGATCGGTTAAGTTGCGGGCCCGTAGCCGAGCCCAGCTTATTTCCTTCTTTCTCATTTCCTATTTCTATCCCGACGAAGCAAAGAAACGGCGGCGGCGGACCGCGTTCTCCTCCCTCCCCCTCCCTCCCCCGTCGGTGTAATGAAGATTTGAGCCAAATTTCGTCTCCCCTTCTCTTCCTAAGGTAATTTGTTCCTACTATGTCTATTTTTGCCGTTAATCCCTAGTTCGGTAGTTCATCTCAATAGAGACTCCGTAGTGATAGTGTAGTTTGATTAGGGTAGTTCATACCCAATGGATTAAGTTGGTGTTCTAGATTGATGATTATAATGGTACATTGATGTTTTTTTAGATTGATTAGGGCTGACTATACGGATTATTTCATAATGTCCCGAGTTTGAACATGTAGGATGGCTCCTTTCTATCCCGGGCTTGAGCAGGAGTACGACCGTGAACATCGTGCACGGTCAATCGAGAATGGGGAGGTAGAAACTAAGAATTGTTCACTTCATTTGCAGGTTGTAGGTCCTATTTTTCTGGTAGGTAACAAGATATTGATGGAACTTGCTTATCGTTTGCAGGTTCTAGGTCCTATGCGCTTTCGTGGCCACGATGCATCCTACATGTCGTACGATGTCCGGTACGAGGTGTATTTTGAGAGAGCGGGTCTTTTAGCCTTTGTCTGCCAGTTTAGGCGCACCCCGCCGACGATGAACCACACGGCGCTCACCGCCCTTGTGGACCGTTGGAGGCCGGAGACACACAGTTTCCATCTCCCATGTGGGGAAATGACGATCACTTTGGAGGACTTTGCCATGATCACCGCGCTTCCGATCGATGGTACCGCTGTTACTGGGAGGGTGGATAGCGACGGCTGGCGTGAGCGGGTTGAGGGGCTCATCGGTGATTGTCCTGACCCGCCTCCAGAAGGGGTTAAGGATGTTAGGCCAGCTGGTGTCCCGTATTCTTGGATACGACAGAGATACACGCAATGCCCGGAGAATGCCGAGCCGGAGGAGATAGAGCAGTATGCTCGGGCCTATCTGTGGCATTTGTTGACTATGGTTGTATTTCCAGACGGGTCGGGGGACACGGCCTCTTGGATGTATTTGGACGTGTTAGGTGACTTTGATGCCAAGTACAGTTGGGGGTCAGCAGGTCTAGCCTTTCTATACCGGCAGGTAACTACTTATTTTGCATCGATACTTGTTCTATGAAATTTTACAATCGAATACGAAATTTGACTTCAATTTGTGTCATTGCAGTTGGACCATGCATGTCGTAGGGTGAAAGGCGGCGCGTCAATGGGAGGTTTTACGTGGGCTTTGTCAATTTGGATGTGGGAGCGCATACCTACTGGACGTCCTGAAAAACTCCAACCCAACCAATGGGTTTGGCCGGATGAAGATGATACCGAACGGTTTCCCACGGTTGCATACACTTGGGACAGAGTGGAGGCCTACACAGGCAAGTCGAAGGGACGATACAAGGCCTACACCAACGAGCTTGACACACTGACGCATGAGCAGGTAAATGTCCCGTTCCTTTTGTATCGTTTTACCATACATATGTTACCGGACATCGTTTCTAAATCTTGGTTCATTTTCCGTGTTGTAGGTTAATTGGAGGCCGTATGCTCCTCAGAGGCCATTTCCTCTAAACAGTATGTGTCTGTGTGACATGCACCTTTGGCGGAGTAGGGTTCCACTCATATGCTTCTACGCTGTTGAGTGGCACCTCCCTCAACGGGTCGCTAAACAGTTCGGCAGAAGGCAGCGCACCCCGCCGGCCGCGCAAAGCACTAGTGTTCAATTGCATAGGTGTGTGAAAGACTTTAACACATTTTCTGTCGGCGACATTATACTTAACTGTCTAATTTATTCATTGCAGGATGGATCGGCAAAGGTGTCGGAAAGAGAAGGAATGGGACACTAAATATCGAGAATGGATTGCCTTATGGAACAAAAGGGAGAGTCTTGTCGAGAGGGATGGGACAATGGAGAGTGAGACCCTTTACATTAAGCACCTTCAGTGGCTTGGACGTCAGTATCGGCTTAAGTTGAAGCCTGCCTGGACCACGCAAGATTGTCTCGAGTTAGGGAATGAGGATGGCGATAATGAGTTCAATGTGGCGGTTAGAGAGAACGCGGGAACTCACAAAGACTACGCACCTGTTTTTTGACCGAGTGGTACATTAATGCATTAAGGTCAAAATGTCAGTCTTATCAAATGTGGTTACCAATATTTCCATTATTGTTGTATGCATATACAGGGTATGGAGCTGAGCCGAAGCGTTAACGAAGCCGGATTTGCTCTCCAACATGATCCTGTCTCTGAGGAGTCCGAGACCGTGCTGAGGTCAACCATGAAGGTAGACAAGTTTCTATATCTGGTTTGCCTTCTCATATACCGGTTTGTCTTCTCATATTTGGCTATGTTCGCAGAGGTTAATGCAACGGTGCCGCCGGCTATCGGCATTGCTCTCATGCCACCGTTCTGCCAGCACTAGGACAATAGGCTCTTATCGTTCGAGCTCACATACAGCAAATGCTTCGTCGAGTCGGGCTAATGAGGACCAAGACGAGGAGCAAGAAGGTGATGAAGAAGAGAATGACGAAGAGAAAGAGGAGGAGCACAATGAGGAGGAAGAAGAGGATGATAATGAGGAGGAAGAAGAGGATGACAACGAGGAGGAAGAAGAGGACGACAATGAGGAGGAGGAGGAGGAAGAGGACGACAATGAGGAGGAGGAGCAAGAAGAGATGGATATATCACGTGATGCACCTCAACCTACTCAACCTACTCAACTTACTCAGCCGAGAAAGAGGAGACCACCGAAGGGATACACCCTGCTTAGCCCTGATGCTCCTCCTCGTCGTAAGGCACCGGCGCGCAAGGTAGCGGCTAAGAAGGCACCGGCGCGCGAGGCAGAGACTAGCAAGAGGGGTAGGAAGAAGTAGATTGATGCTCCGTTTGTTAATATGTTAGTTCGCCCAGTTTATGTTGGATTTGTGGATCATGTATGGATCATGTACTCTAGATATGTTGTATGTCGTGCACTCTAGATATGTGGTGTGTTGTGCAATTTCTGCTGTGTTTGTTAGTTCGCCCAGTTAATGCATTGTTCACTTAGTAGGTTTAACAACAGAGCAGCCTATGCCCAGGCTGAAACGCCAAATCCTTTGGCGTTTCGGGACTTAGAACTGAGATGACGCAGAAATCCCCCAAAAGTTTCTGTCTGGACCAATATCCTGGCGTTTCAGCGTTTCTAGACGTACTTGAAACGCCAAACAAGCTGGCGTTTCGGGACTTAGGATTGAGAAACATCCTGAGTTCCCCAAAAGTTTCTGTCTGGGCCAATACCGCGGCGTTTCGGCGTTTGTAGATGTATTGGAAACGCCAAACACTTTGGCGTTTATAAGGAAGGATCGACAGCTCCCAGAATTTCCTGTCGAGAGGATCGAGATCACACAGAAATCCAAGTCGAGACGAGTTGCCGACATACATAAATAAGGTTCACGACAAGTTTCCGACATATTCACGACAAGTTTCCGACATACATAAATAAGGTTCACGACAAGTTTCCGACATACATAAATAAGGTTCACGACAAGTTTCCGACATACATAAATAAGGTTCACGACAACGGGGACAAGTTACCGACCACATGAGCGACTATATGTCCAGGACACGGGGCCATTTTCCCTTCTTATCACGCTGGAGGTCTTCAGCCCGTGCGATCTCTGCCCTCTCTCGCTTCCTCGCCCTCTCCGCCTCACGAGCCTCCTTAGCACGGCGCTTCCTCTCCTCCTCCCTCTTGCGTTGAATCTCTTCACGACGTTTGCGCTCTTCTGCCATCTTCTCTTCACGCTCCATCTCGAGCCACCTAGCCCTAATCTGCCTACGCTCAATTTCCATAAGGGCCAAGGTAGATTCCGGCTGCTCGAGATCTATCCAAGTGTAGTACGAACAAAGAGGAGGGGGAGACTACAAAGAAACAAGCACCGCTTAGTTGTATGTAATGAAATGCAAATTTTGAATGACACTGAGTGAATTACATACCGGTGGACGATCATACGCGTTTCGGGGTCGCTCAGGAGAACGGTTGTAGTTGGGACACATGAAGAACCTTCTTCCTCTAGTGGTGGAATTCTCCGTGCACACTTTCACAACACAAGGATCATTGCACAAACAAGTAGGAGTTTTGACTCCTTTGTCCTTATCTTCCTTGTCCAAGTTGCTATGGTTAGCCTTTCGTGGCCTCCACTCTTGATCGGCACAAGGCGGCCTATCGCTAGGCTCGGAGGAAGCCATCTCTACAAGAAATAACAAAAGTTAGCAAAATTCATGAATTAATGCAAATAAAAACTTTGTTAGCAACTAGTGTTTACCATTATGTCGAATACAAAAGTTAGCAAAAGTCATGTATGTCGAGAACTTGTCGAAAAGTGCCTAATTACGACCCCCCCCCCTTCTACCACCTCCACGAACTCCAAGCAAGAAACGAAAACCATGTGCACGACCACCACCTCTACTGTCACATCCCGAAAATTCGTCCCTAATGTTAGTGATGTTTTTCTCCCGCCTGAAAAACTTTTTCTGTTTCCAAACTATTTTCTCCCCCTTGTTGGTCTTTGAATTGACTTTGGTTTTGCTCACTTGGAGATTTCCCAACAAATCTTGAGCTTATCAACCTCCCCCATATCCCGATGCCACTATTTTCGTTGTCACACATTGATGCCACCCCAGTGTTCCAAAACCCTTCCGTCTATTCCACTAAAAGCCACCACCACAATTGCATCTTAAGAAAAATTCTACCAAGCCACCAAATGGTTCCCTCATACATATACATCCATCCCATGGAAAAATATTCCATAGTCCAATGCAAAGTCCCGAGTTTAAATCATATTCACTATTATGCCATTTCCAATCCACTAATTACTCAGACACATTCCACTCGTCCAAAAATTCTACAATTTTGTGGATAGGCCTAATTTCACCTCCTTAACATTTCACTCCATTGGTCCAACCTCATTTGAGCAATATTTGAGGTACTTCCTTTGTAATGCCCTTTTTATGCCTAATAGCAATTTCCAAAGCAAACCCTAGACACAAAAATCATTTGGCCTTGGTGCTTTGCCAAGATGACAAACTCCCATATATAACCACATATCCAGAAGATCATGTCAAGATCATCTGAGAAAATGCATTCGCCAAACCCATGCCATTAGGGCACTTTTCGAACACCAATTTACTTGACCATCTTCCATGTATCCAATTGAGCTCAAACTCCACAGACCTACCATATACACCCATTATGACCTACTATGAATTTTGGGGATTTTTCTGAGATGTGCAAAGCCTTCATCATTTCATCGAACACCTGGTGTCCCATAGGTTTTCTGAATTTTTGCTTAAACCAAGTTGCAAACCAGCTGAGACCATCAACTAGGCTCTGGTAGGTTTTCAAATTTGGCACAAGTTGACGCGAACCGTTTTCTTTTTGGAGCCCCGAGTCAACGGGGACGCGACGATGTCACTTGCGTCGCGCTCTAGACGTCCCGGACGTGCGCGTTTTGGCAAACCCTAAATCCCGCTTAGCCTAAACCCTGCCTAATCCCCGCACAGTAGCCTCCCTGTGGACTACTGCTCGTCCAGCTCGGCGTCCCTATCCAGCTCCCGTCCTTATCCCCTTCGGTTGATTTTATTTTTAGAGCAAGCCTCGAAGTGTCGCTATCCATCTCCTTGTCCCCTGCCTATAAGAGAGCACCCCGAGCCCTCTCGCGCGGCAGCACCCTCCGCTCCCTGCCTCACCCCTCGGTCGCCTCTCCACCCAGCCTGTGGAATGGGGAGCTCGGTGTGCTCGGCGTGCACGTGGCCGGCGGTCGAGACGAGCTCGAGCTCTCCCGCTCAACCCCACTGCCGCAGCCATCGCCGTCCCCGGCCGCGGTACACCGCCACCATTCCATCCCCACCGACGGCGTGGCCCCGGCCCACTCTGTCGCCGCCACCATCGCCTCCAGCGGGCGGCCATGGTCGACACCCCGTCGACCACGGCGTCAGCTCCCACGGTCCCCGGCGTCCCGGGCATTCCCCATGGGCGCGGCAGGCCGGGCGTGGCCGCCCCCCACCGGCGGCCCTCTCCTAGCTCTCGCCGCGGCACCTAGCCCGCCCCTTCGCCGACGTCGTCGCCTTCCGCGTGCCACCATGGCCGCACCGCGGTGGTCGCGGGCATCGCACGCGGAGGCCGACCCCATCCACGCCCGTGCGTCCCCAGCCGTGGTGGGGCCCGGCGACCTCGCCGCCGCCCTCAGTCGCCCCGTCGAGATGGCTGCCGCCGGCGGCCGGCCTCTCCCCGTCGTCCCCGAGCACCTCTGTGCGTACGGGAGCTAGGGAAGACGATCCCGATCGATCCCCTTGTGGCCAGCTAAAAGCGTAATTCACGCTTTACGCTTTCCTCAAGCGGAGGCGTACTCTGCTGAAGTGCGCGATCCAGCCCAGCCTTTCAGCGACGGACAGTTAGCCGCCGCGCGCGCGTCGGACAACTAAACGCCGCCGATGTGAACAGCAGACCGGGCAGCAGTTAGTTAACCATCGCACGGCCATAACTTTTGGATCGTAGCTCCGTTTGAGGTGAAATAAATTTGTAAATTCATAGTTTGAAAAGCTCTATCCAGTGGTATAGGTTTCACATTTTTGTAAAATATTTATATGCTCAGCACCCGTGTATGCATGTATAGGTATTCCCCGGTACCGGCAAACCGATACCCTAAACCGCGAAGTGTCCGTGACCCTCAAGACAAATGGCGTCGATCTCCGGAGGCAAGCTAACCACTTGCTATGAACACTCAAGCGGTGTTTGTTTGTTCGCGTATTACCCGGTCACATCGATGCATTTCATTGCTTAATATCGCATGTCAACTGTGCATCACGAGATATCGTGGCTTTGTTTACCTCCTGCCAACTGTGCGTCACGAGATATCGTGCCTTTGTTTTCATTCCTGTAATACGATAAACCCATCAAGTGTGGGTTGAGTTCCGGCCGGCGACTAAATACATGTTTGGCACCGCCCACGTGGATTGAATCTCGCCTACTTTCAGTATTATTATTTCATGTACCTTTACTTTCCTGCAATACGATAAACCCATCAAGTGTGGGTTGAGTTCCGGCCGGCGACTAAATACATGTCGGGCTCCGCCCACGTGGATTGAATCTCGTCTACTTTCCGTAGAGTGGGGTGTGCGTATTTATTTACTCAACCCGTGGCTGCAACTGGCCGGAGATATCTCCGTCCTCGCCCGGTTGATTTTGTTATTTTCTTTTACTCAACCTGTGGCTGTCACTGGCCGGAGTTACTTCCGCCATCGCCCGGTTGAAACTAACCACTGATTGAACTAACCACATATTGCTTGAACTACTGGGTGCCGTTCGTTTCTGTTTCATGTTGATATGATATTATTGTTTTGCAGTGGACTAATCTGTTTCATGTGGATATGATGTTATATTTATTGTGTTGGACTAACCCTCTGTTGTTGGAATTGTTGTTGAAATAAACTGGATTAAATAAACCAACCCTCCAAACTTCGATGGGGTCAGTCCATAGTGCCACCAATCTGAACCTTGAACGCACTACCACTGTCGCCCAAATGGGAGAGCCATAACCTACGTAACCTATCAAGCCTCCTTTGATGCTACCCACTTGGCAAGTCTAGTCGGTTACTGCATAGTTGTGGTCGGGGCTAGTCTTGTGAAGGTTCCGGAGCTAGGCGTCGCTCATGAGTTGGGGACGTGCCGGATTCACTTCGACCTAAGACATAGAGTTATGTCGGTAGCTATACAGGGAGTGTCTGGGTAGCGTGAACGGTTGTGTAGGTGTATCTTGCCGTCATGAAGCAAGGTGCATTTAGATGGGTGGTAACTGCAACCTCTCGAGAGTGTATCAACTAGCAGCTAGCCTTGTTCCTAGGTTATGGAACAGTTCAGTGTCGGTCACACTATTGTCCTTTGTCGAGTCCGGAGGTTAAACTTAAGTTCGGTGTGAAAGAAAGATGAACCACCTGATTTCACCAAAGGAACGATAAGCTGATGCAGAAAAAGTCACTCGGGATGAGTGAAAAGATGAGGCCAGTGGGCCTAAAAGTTGACAGATGTGGTAAGGCCGTTGGGCCTAGTTGTGATGACAGGTGATGTTATAATATTTGGTACCAATGGATACACTCGTTATTCGTCACAGGTAAGTTCTCTTGTGTGATCACCGGTATACGATCCAACCCCACCTGGCTTGGACTCTGTACTGGGGGTAACCCTATTGTTTGCTTATGCCATGATTTGTTGTGCTGCCTTGTTGCTACCCACTTGAACTACCGTAAGTAGACACTTGCCATGCTTAGATTATTTCTGTTGCTAGCTACTTGTTGCCTGATTGCTGGACTGTTCATGTCATGTGGTTGTTTTCTTGCGAGTACGTCACCGTACTCAAACTGGCTTTTCATGTGGCCAGACATTAAGAGGATTCATCTTCTACTATCGCAAGGAGATGGAGCAAGAGCGTGCTAGGATCAGTAGCCCAGCCAGATGCCTGTGGAATGGAGTCCCTCCAAGCCGTTGCCGAATCGATGACTTCCGCTGCCAGTTAAACTCTGTCCCGTGCCACACTTGGTCATGATATTCTCTCATGCCTTGATGGCCATGTAAAACCATTGGTAGCCCTCTGGGCCTGATTGTGTAATGATATTTCTGCTATGTTGCATTGTCGTAACGTGTGTCCGGATATCCTGGGCTGGCGCACGGGGCGACCGCCTCTCTGGCGATATGTGTCAGAGGGGGGTGCCACAGAGCATGGTATCAGAGCACCAGGCTGGCTGTAGACTACCCTAGCATAGAAAGTCCACCCTTACTTTACCCGACAATGACCCGATGGATTTGACCCCTTCCTGCCTAACCGACATGGCCGGTGTTGGTCAATAGTTGGTGCAGGAGGACCTGTCCCAATCTTCCCCAACAAGACTAGCCGGCTTCTTCCATGAGAAGCAGTCGACCTTACCCAGTGAACTTGAGACCCAGTCCTAGTTGCTTTAAAACCCCACCCTCGCCTGCTCTTCTTAGCAACCTAACTCTTTTGAAGTAGAATCCCATAGAGGAACCTCGCATCCTTATCCTCTCCAAAAATCTAGAACCCCAAGAAATTCCGATGGCAACCTCTAAGGCCATCATGGAGACCACCGCCGAGGATAGTTCCAACTTCCCAATGATTCTTTGGAGGGTCGTCAATGTTGCCCTCGGAAGCTCCATTCGCCCCGTGTACGTGGTGTTCAAGAGATTAGTTTCTCTCGTGGGGAATGAATTCCGGGCAGAAGTGAAGATCAGCCCATGTCCTCGGGGCACAAATCAGCCCTATGTGATTCAAGGTGGAGGCATGCCTACCATCGAGCTAGCCATCCAGGTAGCAGCCTGGGAAAGCCTCGTCCGCCTTCGACACTCGGAAACTGTGTTGTCCAGCGACCGAGATTTCTACTTCCTCCCAGCCAGACCTCGGCCTGGTGCGGAGATCGTCCAAACCCCTGTCTGGGAAGAACCTGACCCAGCAGTGTACAACCTAGTCGCTTACGCCTCTGCAATGACGAATCTCACTCGCTTCTTGATGGAGGAACTCGTGGCCTCAAGAAGAAATCTTGGTTTTGCCCGTCTGCAGCTGTCTCTAGGGAAGAACCCACCTGCCCCCACCAATAGGGAAGCTCGAAGTAACAGACCTCCACTCCCAGAGCCCGGCCCGTCCCAACAAGTCCCAGAGCAGGGTCCGATCCTCGAAGGTATTCCTGTGTTTCTCGACCCCGTGGAAGAGGGGGACGTGGACACTACTCTCCGGCTCGGCCGCACTCCACCCTCGGGGAAGGACCGTCAAGCGGAGTAAGATCTGTTTAGTTTAGCCTGAGTGGCGCTAATGAGTTGTGGGTTTGGTTGTAATTCCTATGGTTGCCTGTACGCGTGTTTGCGTTGATTGCCTTTCTGCTTGGTGTGAGCCAACCCTGTATAAGACCTAGTGTTCTTAACCTCTAGTTAACCACTTGGTTGACACTTGATGGAATATCATGTTGTTTCCCTAGATTTAAAAGTATTGTGGGGTGTTTAGTAGTTGTTGCGTGCTTGTTAACCAGTATGGTTGAAATGATTGTGCCATGCCACTTCAAGTTTTTGGGACCATAAAATGCAGCACTACTACCTAAAATGATGTTTTCCACGAGTAGAAATTTTCTACTATCCATGTGATAGTGCCTCTGCAATTCCCTCTGCTGCAAGAACAGATCCGTGACAGCTAAGGAAAACCTCAATAATACAAATCTGGATCTAAACCATGAGAGGAGCCAAATTGGATACATCAACTGAGTTCAGTACATAAGGGAAATTTCGGGAACAAAGGATACGAGATCTACTCCAACATAGAACACTACCACTACCTCAATGCAGCTACAGAAGAGCACCCCAGAAAGAAAATCCTACTCCCTCTCGCGCTCAGTGGCGTCACCTGGAGATGAACCAGACTCATCCGAAGCCGAGACTCGAGCTGGGCGACGATGACGACGGCGGACCGCTCGAGCTCCCAGCTCGTCCCCCACCAGAGGAGCAGCCGCAGCAGCCACCGGGGACGTCCGCCAGTCCCTCACCGGAGCCGCAAGGAACTCGTCCACCGCTGCCGCAGCACCCCCGACAACGCCATACCACCAGTCGTGCAGGTGGCAGGCTGACCAGACCACCACCGTGAGCAGAATCACCAGCAGCCCCCCGATGGTCAACCCGAGCCACAGCACACAGAACAGGTGGTCGAGGAAGCCAGCTCGCTCCGGACCGTAAGTGAAATCACAGAGAAATTGAGAGAAGAATCCCATGCTGGCAATGAGGAGAGAATCACCGAGGCCGCAATTTATAGCCCCAGACTAGCCTCGCGCGGGAAAAGAGGAATCGCGCGCAATGCTCGGCCAAAATTGGTGCGCGACCGTCGAGGCGCCGAAAGCCGTAATGGCCGCTGCGTAGATGGACCGCACGCGCAACAGTGCCGCAGTAGAGTGCTTCGCGCACTCAGGGCCAGCCGGGTGCGGATGGAAATGCAGCGAGGAAGAAGAAGAAGAGAGAAAGAAAGAGGGGAACTGACAGGTGGACCCCGGTCCCACATGTCAGCAAGCAAGGAATAACCCTCTGTGTGTTTCTATCCTTTTCTCAGGAGATCAGTCCTCGTCTCTCCAGTGTTCCGCAGGAAATTTTGATCAAAATAATTTTGGAGATGGCCCTACCCCTACAGTGTCTGTAAGCCAATTATTGGCGACACAGATGTTTTCTTTTAAAAAGGGACCCTGCTGTTTTTTTAAAACCTGTGTATACGTGAGAAGGTATATACAGCTTTTCAAAAAAATAAATCTAGAACAGGGACGTGTTTAGCATGTCCATAACATTTTTATTCTATAGGATTTGGTAATTATTTGTCCAAGTTAAATCCAGGTTATTGAGTGACGATCTGTGTGTAGATCTTGTTTGATATTGCCATGCTTGTGTCTGGTTGATCTAAAAAAAAAAACCTTAGATTTGGATTTTCCTTATACAACCATAGTAGGAGGGCCCATGTTGAATGATTGTGTGAGCCCCTGCCATGCCATCCTTAGAATACATTGAGTATGATAAAAATATCATGCCTTGGTAATTTTTTCTAGTAAAATATCCTGCTGAGAGTTGATTCTTTTGTGTGTTAAACTCTAGTATTGCGTGGAAAAAAAAAAAGTTTTAAAATATTTTAAATATAGGGATATATCAAACCATACAAGAAATATCTTGTATAACCCCGGGAATCTTTATTAGTCTCCGAATCTCGGGACGAGATTCTTTTTAAGGGGGGAAGGTTTGTCACATCCCGAAAATTCGTCCCTAATGTTAGTGATGTTTTTCTCCCGCCTGAAAAACTTTTTCTGTTTCCAAACTATTTTCTCCCACTTGTTGGTCTTTGAATTGACTTTGGTTTTGCTCACTTGGAGATTTCCCAACAAATCTTGAGCTTATCAACCTCCCCCATATCTCGATGCCACTATTTTCGTTGTCACACATTGATGCCACCCCAGTGTTCCAAAACCCTTCCGTCTATTCCACTAAAAGCCACCACCACAATTGCATCTTAAGATAAATTCTACCGAGCCACCAAATTGTTCCCTCATACATATACATCCATCCCATGGAAAAATATTCCATAGTCCAATGCAAAGTCCCGAGTTCAAATCATATTCACTATTATGCCATTTCCAATCCACTAATTACTCAGACACATTCCACTCGTCCAAAAATTCTACAATTTTGTGGATGGGCCTAATTTCACCTCCTTAACATTTCACTCCATTGGTCCAACCTCATTTGAGCAATATTTGAGGTACTTCCTTTGTAATGCCCTTTTTATGCCTAATAGCAATTTCCAAAGCAAACCCTAGACACAAAAATCATTTGGCCTTGGTGCTTTGCCAAGATGACAAACTCCCATATATAACCACATATCCAGAAGATCATGTCAAGATCATCTGAGAAAATGCATTCGCCAAACCCATGCCATTAGGGCACTTTTCGAACACCAATTTACTTGACCATCTTCCATGTATCCAATTGAGCTCAAACTCCACAGACCTACCATATACACCCATTATGACCTACTATGAATTTTGGGGATTTTTCTGAGATGTGCAAAGCCTTCATCATTTCATCGAACACCTGGTGTCCCATAGGTTTTCTGAATTTTTGCTTAAACCAAGTTGCAAACCAGCTGAGACCATCAACTAGGCTCTGGTAGGTTTTCAAATTTGGCACAAGTTGACGCGAACCGTTTTCTTTTTGGAGCCCCGAGTCAACGGGGACGCGACGATGTCACTTGCGTCGCGCTCTAGACGTCCCGGACGTGCGCGTTTTGGCAAACCCTAAATCCCGCTTAGCCTAAACCCTGCCTAATCCCCGCACAGTAGCCTCCCTGTGGACTACTGCTCGTCCAGCTCGGCGTCCCTATCCAGCTCCCGTCCTTATCCCCTTCGGTTGATTTTATTTTTAGAGCAAGCCTCGAAGTGTCGCTATCCATCTCCTTGTCCCCTGCCTATAAGAGAGCACCCCGAGCCCTCTCGCGCGGCAGCACCCTCCGCTCCCTGCCTCACCCCTCGGTCGCCTCTCCACCCAGCCTGTGGAATGGGGAGCTCGGTGTGCTCGGCGTGCACGTGGCCGGCGGTCGAGACGAGCTCGAGCTCTCCCGCTCAACCCCACTGCCGCAGCCATCGCCGTCCCCGGCCGCGGTACACCGCCACCATTCCATCCCCACCGACGGCGTGGCCCCGGCCCACTCTGTCGCCGCCACCATCGCCTCCAGCGGGCGGCCATGGTCGACACCCCGTCGACCACGGCGTCAGCTCCCACGGTCCCCGGCGTCCCGGGCATTCCCCATGGGCGCGGCAGGCCGGGCGTGGCCGCCCCCCACCGGCGGCCCTCTCCTAGCTCTCGCCGCGGCACCTAGCCCGCCCCTTCGCCGACGTCGTCGCCTTCCGCGTGCCACCATGGCCGCACCGCGGTGGTCGCGGGCATCGCACGCGGAGGCCGACCCCATCCACGCCCGTGCGTCCCCAGCCGTGGTGGGGCCCGGCGACCTCGCCGCCGCCCTCAGTCGCCCCGTCGAGATGGCTGCCGCCGGCGGCCGGCCTCTCCCCGTCGTCCCCGAGCACCTCTGTGCGTACGGGAGCTAGGGAAGACGATCCCGATCGATCCCCTTGTGGCCAGCTAAAAGCGTAATTCACGCTTTACGCTTTCCTCAAGCGGAGGCGTACTCTGCTGAAGTGCGCGATCCAGCCCAGCCTTTCAGCGACGGACAGTTAGCCGCCGCGCGCGCGTCGGACAACTAAACGCCGCCGATGTGAACAGCAGACCGGGCAGCAGTTAGTTAACCATCGCACGGCCATAACTTTTGGATCGTAGCTCCGTTTGAGGTGAAATAAATTTGTAAATTCATAGTTTGAAAAGCTCTATCCAGTGGTATAGGTTTCACATTTTTGTAAAATATTTATATGCTCAGCACCCGTGTATGCATGTATAGGTATTCCCCGGTACCGGCAAACCGATACCCTAAACCGCGAAGTGTCCGTGACCCTCAAGACAAATGGCGTCGATCTCCGGAGGCAAGCTAACCACTTGCTATGAACACTCAAGCGGTGTTTGTTTGTTCGCATATTACCCGGTCACATCGATGCATTTCATTGCTTAATATCGCATGTCAACTGTGCGTCACGAGATATCGTGGCTTTGTTTACCTCCTGCCAACTGTGCGTCACGAGATATCGTGGCTTTGTTTTCATTCCTGTAATACGATAAACCCATCAAGTGTGGGTTGAGTTCCGGCCGGCGACTAAATACATGTTGGGCACCGCCCACGTGGATTGAATCTCGCCTACTTTCAGTATTATTATTTCATGTACCTTTACTTTCCTGCAATACGATAAACCCATCAAGTGTGGGTTGAGTTCCGGCCGGCGACTAAATACATGTCGGGCTCCGCCCACGTGGATTGAATCTCGTCTACTTTCCGTAGAGTGGGGTGTGCGTATTTATTTACTCAACCCGTGGCTGCAACTGGCCGGAGATATCTCCGTCCTCGCCCGGTTGATTTTGTTATTTTCTTTTACTCAACCTGTGGCTGTCACTGGCCGGAGTTACTTCCGCCATCGCCCGGTTGAAACTAACCACTGATTGAACTAACCACATATTGCTTGAACTACTGGGTGCCGTTCGTTTCTGTTTCCTGTTGATATGATATTATTGTTTTGCAGTGGACTAATCTGTTTCATGTGGATATGATGTTATATTTATTGTGTTGGACTAACCCTCTGTTGTTGGAATTGTTGTTGAAATAAACTGGATTAAATAAACCAACCCTCCAAACTTCGATGGGGTCAGTCCATAGTGCCACCAATCTGAACCTTGAACGCACTACCACTGTCGCCCAAATGGGAGAGCCATAACCTACGTAACCTATCAAGCCTCCTTTGATGCTACCCACTTGGCAAGTCTAGTCGGTTACTGCATAGTTGTGGTCGGGGCTAGTCTTGTGAAGGTTCCGGAGCTAGGCGTCGCTCATGAGTTGGGGACGTGCCGGATTCACTTCGACCTAAGACATAGAGTTATGTCGGTAGCTATACAGGGAGTGTCTGGGTAGCGTGAACGGTTGTGTAGGTGTATCTTGCCGTCATGAAGCAAGGTGCATTTAGATGGGTGGTAACTGCAACCTCTCGAGAGTGTATCAACTAGCAGCTAGCCTTGTTCCTAGGTTATGGAACAGTTCAGTGTCGGTCACACTATTGTCCTTTGTCGAGTCCGGAGGTTAAACTTAAGTTCGGTGTGAAAGAAAGATGAACCACCTGATTTCACCAAAGGAACGATAAGCTGATGCAGAAAAAGTCACTCGGGATGAGTGAAAAGATGAGGCCAGTGGGCCTAAAAGTTGACAGATGTGGTAAGGCCGTTGGGCCTAGTTGTGATGACAGGTGATGTTATAATATTTGGTACCAATGGATACACTCGTTATTCGTCACAGGTAAGTTCTCTTGTGTGATCACCGGTATACGATCCAACCCCACCTGGCTTGGACTCTGTACTGGGGGTAACCCTATTGTTTGCTTATGCCATGATTTGTTGTGCTGCCTTGTTGCTACCCACTTGAACTACCGTAAGTAGACACTTGCCATGCTTAGATTATTTCTGTTGCTAGCTACTTGTTGCCTGATTGCTGGACTGTTCATGTCATGTGGTTGTTTTCTTGCGAGTACGTCACCGTACTCAAACTGGCTTTTCATGTGGCCAGACATTAAGAGGATTCATCTTCTACTATCGCAAGGAGATGGAGCAAGAGCGTGCTAGGATCAGTAGCCCAGCCAGATGCCTGTGGAATGGAGTCCCTCCAAGCCGTTGCCGAATCGATGACTTCCGCTGCCAGTTAAACTCTGTCCCGTGCCACACTTGGTCATGATATTCTCTCATGCCTTGATGGCCATGTAAAACCATTGGTAGCCCTCTGGGCCTGATTGTGTAATGATATTTCTGCTATGTTGCATTGTCGTAACGTGTGTCCGGATATCCTGGGCTGGCGCACGGGGCGACCGCCTCTCTGGCGATATGTGTCAGAGGGGGGTGCCACATCTACCGCTCCCACTTCCACCTCTACCACTCCCACTTCCACCTCCTCTTTCACCACCACCTCCAGCGCTCCCACTTCCACCTCCTCTTTCACCACCACCTCTAGCGCTCCCGCTTCCACCTCCACTTCCACCACCTCTTTCACCGCCACCACTACCACTCCCACTACCGCTCCTTCCACCTCTTTTGCTTGTAGTTGGATTGTCACCCTTCGGTTTTTTCTTTCGCTGAGAGCAAGTCCTATTGTTGTGACTTGGTTCATTGCATTGACCACATTGGTTGGTACCACGAGGCTCCATGAAATGCCCACGTTCACCGCATCACGGAGTTTATCGAACCGTCTCGTGAACGACCGGGCGGTGAATGCCACACAGACATCTGTTAGATCATCAGACAGTTGTTTGTTCTTATAAGCCCTATAAAAGTTTGCGACAAAATGCCTCATGCACCATCGGTGGTGTAGCCGTGCATACCCTGCAATCTCAATCTCCATGGCGTTGAGTATGCCTTGATGCCGATCCGATATGATGCATACCTCCCTATTACGAGAGAACACCCTAGTCCTCAAAATATGCATGAACCATTCCCAGTTGTCATTGTTCTCCGCTGACACCAAAGCAAAAGCCACAGGCAACACCCGGTCACCCGAGTCATGAGCCATTGCAATCAACATTGAGCCCTTGTATTTGCCAGTGAGGAATGTGCCATCTATGGATACAACCTGTCTACAATGCTGGAATGCCTTAATGCATTGGTCGAAAGTCCAGAAGGCACGACGGAACACTCCATCAATGTGCTCGACCAAATGATACATACCCGGGTTTCTATAGGCCATCCCTACCAATAACCTCGGGAGGCGGTTGTATGCTTCTGCCCATCCACCATACAACATCTCAAATGCGGCTTGCTTGGCCTTCCATGCCTTCCCATACTTGATAGTGTACCCGAAGAAATCCTTTACAAGATCCATCAAAAGCTTTGGTTTTATGATTGGTTCATTCTTTATGCTGTTAATGAATTTGTATGCGATGAAAGAGGAGGTCAGCTGGCGGTGCTTCGTGGATGGATTTCGACCACGCTTCTTGCACATGTGATGGGCTTGGCAACTTGTTATGTGCCATCGCCCGTCGCGCATCGGTCTTGCACGAACAACCCATGGACATTTTGGTTGATCACAAACCACGGTGTAACGTGTTTTCTCGTCTAAGTTCTCAACAATGAATGGCCTATGGTGCTTCACGGCATACTCCCTCAGCCACATCTGCAATTCTAGCAAACCTGGAAACTTCAAACCTTTTTGTATACGAGACTTATTGTCATCATCATCTTGGGTTGTGCTTGGCGTCGCTTCAAGTTCTTTAGTCTTCCCACCATCAACTATGGCATTATCTGCGAGCGTGAGATCATAGAAAAATGGTATTCGGTGATCCCGACCTACAACTTTTACAAAAGCTTGGGCTTCTCTCGCCGTGAAACCATCTTCATCCAATTCTTCCGGACCCTCGTCATCCGAGTCGGAGGCATAGCAACGCCGATAAAACATGTCTAGGTCCATATCATCTTGTGCGACATGTGCCTCAATGTCACCAATATTATTATTATGATACTCATCCTCCTGCTCGGAATCATTGTCATCGATGTCTTCGTCCTCCCTATCTTCATCCGCCGTGCCAAACTCAAAACCATGTTCCGCATTGACATACTCTTCTTGTTCATCGCCTTGGTCACTATCATTCATATCCAATTCAATTTGTTGGCTCAAAGGAGGTTGACTTATATCATTCATCTCGATCTCATCATCAGCTGGTACATTCCGAGTGGGAGTCATTGCATCATGTGGGGAGGCACACCGGTTCAAGTCAATATGCGACCGATCACCTCCGACCTTGGTAGCAAATAATTCAAGAGACTTGTCTTGGGATGCCGCCACAACCTCCTTGTATGCCCCCCAATCCAACTCGCACATGATAGGTATTTTCTTTTTTCGAGTATGATGACCTGACCCAACAAAATATCTTCCCTCTAGTTCAACGTTGTCCCTTGGATCGGTCCATTTTAAAACTTCCTTCACTCTTGCCACAACCTGGAAATAGGTAGGACTAGTGCGAAAGACCATCACCTTCTCCTCATTGTCTACATACTCGGCATTGTTACTAAAAAATTCTTCCTTACTCACATAATGGACATTCACAATTCTTGACATCTAAAACAATGACAATAAATGTAATGAATGAAATGATCATTTCATATACAAACAAACCACAACCACAACCCTAAACATATCTCAAAATGCTACATATAACTCATACTCTCGAAATCTAGGGTTTGAATAAGAGTGAACAATGCTAAAAAGCCACACACTTTGAGCCAACCAAATCGTGAGAGATCATAGAGATTACCTCAAAGGATGCAAAGGACTCCGATTCCACGAAGAAATCCCTCCGATTTGGAGGGATTTGTGAGAGGGTAGAATGGGGGAAAACTGTGAGGGAGAGAAACCAGCTCGGAAAAGAAGGAGAATGAAGTGGAGTGACCCCGCGGGAGTTAACGCTTTGGAACTTAACCGATCTAGAAACGCCAGGGGCCCTGGCGTTTAACTTCACGCAGAAACGCCAGGGTCGCCGGCGTTTCTAGATCTGCCACGTCAGCTGCGTCAACGAGGCGGGAGACCGTGGACCAGATTGGAAACGCCATTGACGCTGGCGTTTCTATGCTCAGTTAAACGCCAGAATGTTTGGCGTTTCTGAAAAGGGTTAGATGCGGCTAAAGTTTCAAAACCAGTTCATTTCTCGTTAAACTTTCGCGAAAAGGTCAGATTCGTCGCTCCGGCCACGCAGAGAGGATTCATCGACGGAGCACGGCGCTGCCGACCAAACTGCGCCAGGGCCGCCGTCAGCATATCCGGGCCGGTGCAGCTTCAGGTGCCACCGTCGCGGACAGATCAGACGCACACGCGGCGAGACAGAAGAGCTCCAACAGAGTGCATGCAGCACCACGAAGCCTCCGGTTTCCACCTGTCGCCCATTCTCTACCCAAAGCGATCGGAGAGCTCGAGCCTCTTAACTGCTGAGGTCTTTGACTGACATGAACTGGGACTCTAGCAGCTACCGAGCAGGTGAACTGGTGCTCCTATGCTGGCCATGGCACACGTCCACGGGTACCATACACGTGTTACTTTCTCGCAGTGCCTCGTCTGATCTATAAAACATGGCCAACGCATCGTCTCTCGGTCCACTCTACATCACTAGTTCCAAACCCTCGAGGCTGAAGCTAAGCAACTCGCAGGTGAGCATTGTGCCTCTTCCTACCTGCATATTCCATGAACTCACTTTTCTTGTACTACCTCATTTAGCCCTTTTCCTTACGGTTGATGACCTCTGCCTGCTGTTTTTCGTGCTCCTGAATCCTTACATGTCATGTGCATCTCTGTCTCTTAACCAGTTCCTCGATCGATCGGTAGAGAAATGGCGACATGCGACGATTCCAATAGTTCGATAAATCAGCGGCCGCAACCCCAACAGGACGAATCTACAGGCGCTTACACCGTCGGATCGGACGACATACGATGCGACATCTGCTTCAAGCCCTTCGGAGATCAGATCTTCATGGTCAGTACTCACTCTCCTAGCTAGTCCACATTTCTTGCTCAAGCGGGAATGCGGGATGTGTTACGATTACTCGGCCGCCTAATATCCGCTGTTTTTTTTTTCTCTGTGTCTTGATTATACAAGTGCAAGAATGGCCATCCAGCCTGCGCGGGATGCTGCCTCGGCATGGCCCGGATGTGCTTCTGCAGAGAGCCCATCGGCGACATCCGGTGCCGGCCGCTGGAGAAGGTCCTGGCGGCCATGACCAGGCCCTGCTCCTTCAAGCTCTACGGCTGCCCCAAGAAGGTGAGCTACACGCAGTGGCGGGGCCACGAGGAGGCGTGCCGGTACGCGCCGCACCACTTCCCCTTCCATGGCTGCACCTACTACGGCCTGCAGCTGTACAGCCACTTGCAGCACGACCACGCCGACGTCCCGGCCGAGGCCGCCGCGATCGTGCGCTTCAACCGGCGCTCCACCATCACGCTCAAGAAGACGACCCCCTTCCTCGTGCTCCTGCACCGTGACCAGGCGAGCATGTTCCTGCTCGTCAACGGCGGCGACGTCCTGTCGGGGCGCTCGCTGTCGCTCGCCTGCATCGGCCCGCGCCCCAGCCCGACGGGGAACGCCGCCGAGGTGAAATACAAGTTGGAGGTGAAGAAGAGGAACGACCCGGCGGCGCTCGTGCTCTGGAGCTCCGGGGCCGCGCCCTGCATTCGGCGGCTGGAGGATTTCCGGCCCAGAGGGTTCCTGTTCGTGCCCAACGCGTACTGGGACGACTCCGACAGCGTCTCCGTGGCGGTGCACCTTACCGGCGGCTGGTGATCGAGTCCTCTCAGTGATGCCGCACCACGCCGGTTTGGTTGGTTCACGACCTTCTTGGCGCATTTTGCCCCCCAGTGTTCCGGCCAAGAACAAGAACTGTAGTTTCAGAACTCTTGTGTGTTTTAGTTTCAGGTCTGTAGTACCTAGTTTGTGCCAGCGACCTGCGTGTCGCTTTTGTCTCAGTTTCGTGTTATGTATGATGTGACCTGAAGTTCGGAAGTTGATCTATATGTTTGCCTGTTATCTGTATTATTATGTGTTTCCTGCTATTAGTAGTGTGCATCTGTGCCCCCATTTTTTCTTACTCTGAGCTGTGCCTTCCATAGAACGTATCTGTGATCTTCCCCTGCTGTGTCCCTGACTTGGGCTCTGCTCTGTACGTCACTCATCTCTTTGCAAAGTAGAACTTGCGTCCCTCAACTCATAATCCAGAGATAATTCCCCTTTAACTCTTAGAACATTGTAGATTACGTCCCTAAGTACGATTTAGCTGCCCACTCATGGTTTCTTTTTCGGGTCTAGCTATTAACTTGTCAAGGGCCTGCTATTGCAGTTGATTTATTTTTCTTCTTATATCCCATTGTTCTAGATTGTTTCCTACTGATCTGGTCATGTCAAATATCTTTCAAAATTGCATAACACGGATCATCGTACATCGCAAATAACCAATTTTTATATGCAAAGTCGGGGCAACCAATTTTCATATAATTTTCATATACAAAGCCGGGGTGCAACGACCCGCTATCGCTATAGCCCGTTTCATATACAAAGCTGGGGTGCCCCGACCCGCTATCGCCATAGCCCTTCGTTGTCATCATCGACCCGCTCGGCCATATTCAATTGTGCCACGGACTTGGGATCTTAAGTCGGATGCACCCTCGACGCACGACCCCCATCGTATCACGTAAAGCGAAGTTGATGTGGTTCTCAACCCCCTAGCGCGTGACGTCTTGGCCATGAAGGAGATACTATAGCTCTTCGGCCGAGCATCCGGTTTATGTGTCAATTTCACTAAGATTGAGCATCCAGTTTATGTGTCAATTTCACCAAGATTTCGACCACTCTCCTACACTGCGACCCGAGGAGGCTGCAAATGTTGTGACTATGATTGAGTAGAGTGGCCCTTCTTTTAGGGTGTCATGGGTAAACTTTTTAAACTCATGAACTGTGGTGTGTCACAATCGTCTCGTATAGGTTTCGAATCAATGGTCACCTCACGGATACGGTCTTGCCGGAAGGGTTTTGCGCCAGGGTAATCCCATCTCCCCTTACCTCTTTTCTCATCTTTATGCATACTGATTTCTTGGAATGCTACACATGGATGGAGATTTGGGACTATCGAGTGTTGACTGATCTGTTCGGTTTAAACACCGAGTCAAAACAGAGAATAAAGGGATAATACCCTCCTCAACGTGTATTGCACATGAATAACGCCCTGATCAGGGCCGCTCTAACCAACTATTTATCTTGTCCCGCCATTGCATGTGCATATATGAAAGGGGGAGCCAGGCAATTTTATGACTACATATTAGTGCTAATCCTACCTCGCTCCCAAAAATCCCTCATACCCATACCGAACTTTTTTGGCGTAAGCAATGGGAACAGCTGTAACCTCATCATGTGGTGACTATACATTGTTGTCGGAGGACGTAGCGCATCCATTCGTTCTCCAGATCGACTAACACCTACAATGACTAGTCCCACCACAAACCTCGCCTTCACCGAGCAGGTGACGATGGCAGCAACTCCACTACCGGTAACGACCCTCCTCTCATGTTTACTTCAATTGTGAGTTCTAGCATTTTTTTCAATACATTATCTTGGGCCTTAAATGATGATTTAGACCTAACAATAGTGTCATACGCCCTGATGATACCACTAGAACACTATTTTGATCTATTGATCAAGTTTTATTTGTTAGTGCTAGTGTGTTTATTTCTATCTAATTGCTTCGTAACAACGCAGATTAGTCAACTTTTACCAAGTTAAATTAACCTAAATTTAAATTGATCAATCTAATGTTTTGGTCAATTAATTTTCATCATGTTGTAGCACCCATTTAGTTTTACCAAGTAATCATATAAGGGGTGCATGAATTTGAAATAAATAATGAAAATCCACAAATTTGCCAAAACCATAACCCTAATCCTCATCCCCTCCCCGTACCCCCAAATCGGTAGAACCCTAACCCAATTTCCACAACTGGGCACATGTACACACAATTCAGGATGATTTGAGTTTAAAAAGACTCACCAAATTGATCGTGTTGTCGCCTCCACACTTTGGGACCGGCCTGCGTAGTTTTGCGCGAGGGTCAGGATGCTGCCAGCTCGTATTCTCTTGACGAAGAGAACGAAGAGAACGTGCGTAATGATTTGTCTGACCAGAATAGAAAAGAGTCTCCTCTACCTGGTCTCACCACCGAAACCTCCCTGAATTGATCCACTAACTTCATCACATCCTTCCACCAGAAGAAACCACAGAGACCCTCAGCATGTGGCACTTTCCCCTGATAGTAATTAAACCAAATAAGCTGAACCCATGGCACATTAGCCTTGTTGTAAAACTTGTCAAGCATCTTAAGCAACAGGGCCTCATTCTTTCGTTTAAAATTAACAATCCCAACTCCACCAAACATCTTGGGCTTACAAAGCATATCCCAGGCAGCAAGAGCCTGCTTAGGGGTGTCCCTATTGTCTCTCCACAAACACTGCCTTAGAATTCTATCAAGCTGTGAAATAATTCCAGCAGGCAGCTGAAGCGAACACATGAAGTACACTGGCATTGAGGACAGAGCAGAAGATATCAACTGAAGCCTAGCACCCTGAGACAAAAAGCATGAGGTGGTGCACAACCTCCTCTCAAGCTTGGTGACAATAGCCATAAGATCCACAATCCTTGGCTTAGTTGTTCCCATGGGCAGCCCTAAATAGGTGAAAGGTGGGGATTCCACCTTACAGCCAAAGCTTCCATGTGATTAGTGTCCACATTAATAGGGATCATTGTTGACTTATGGTAATTAATTTTGAGACCAGTGGACATAGAGAACTTCTGTAAAAGATTCTTTATTGCCAGTACCTGATCCATCTCTGCTGGCAACACAAGCAGAGTGTCATCTGCATACTGCAGAATAGGAAAATCTGGGTCATTTGTTAAGATAGGTAGTGAAATTCCACCAGAGTGCAGCAACTCATTGACCACCACTTGCAAAAGCTCTGAACCAAGGACATACAGCAAAGGGGACAAAGGGTCTCCTTGTCTCACTCCCCTCTTGCACTCAAACTGTTTGCCAGGCACCCCATTCAACAGAATTGCAGATGTTCCAGAGGATAGAATCTCCTTTACCCATTTGAGCATCAACTCATTAAATCCCATTGCTTCCATAACTTGCAAAATTGCATCATGCTCAATAGTGTCAAAAGCTTTAGCAAAGTCCAACTTCAGAACAATAACTGGCCTTTTGGAGACATGACACAAGTGCAGATATTCAAAAGCCCAAGCCACAGAATCCTGGACAGATTTGGACTTCGGGAAGCCATATTGATTTTTATGGATGCACCCGAGAATGTGTTCCTGAAGTCTATTAGCCACCAGCTTTGTGAGAAACTTTAGGCAAACATTAGTCAAAGAGATGGGCCTGAAATCATTAACATCAGAGGGAGTTTGACACTTGGGGACCAGAGTAATATAAGAACCATTAATATTCTGCAATTTTAAAGTTCCAGCATGGAAATCATCAGCAAGTCTATAAAAATCCTCCTTAATAAGGGGCCAACATTTCTTCAAAAATAGCCCATTGAAACCATCTGGCCCTGGAGATTTATCAGGAGGCATTTGCTTGATAACCAGATCCATCTCCTCCCTCAAGAAGGCTTAGTGATGCTGTCCAGGCCCTCAATTCTAGTGAACAGACTATCCAGTTGAAACTGCATGTTAATGCCCTCAGAAAGACCCATCCTGTTCTTATAAGCCACCCACAATAATCTAGCCATATCCTCATGCTCAGAGACCATCAGACCATCATCTCCTCTAAGCATAGCAATTGAGTTTCTTCTAAACCTTGTAGTAGCCATTGCATGAAAAAACTTAGTATTATCTTCACCCAGTTTATTCCACCTAATAGTGCATCTATTTCTTCAGTAATTACACTCAATCAAAAGCAATTCCTCTAGATGAACTTTGACAATTTTCCTGAAATTAAATTCAGGCAAGAAAAGTACCCTATTCTCCTCAAGCTGATCCAACAGAGAGCAATCACCTTATTGCAGCTCTCAATCTGGGCTTTGATCTTGGACAAACTCTTATGCCATTTTTTCAAAGAATATCGAAGCCATTTAAACTTATCTGCTAAAACCCCAGCAGAAGTCTTTTTATGAGATACCTGCTGCCAAGCAGAGGTCACACAATCCATGAAGCCACTCTGACTCACCCAATGGTTTTCGAAATGAAACAAAGTAGCCTTTGGTATGGATGTACTAATATTTACCACGCAAGGCACATGATCATATGCTGTGTTTGCTAAAGGGAGTACCACAGTATCAGGGAAATCAGTCACCCAATTTGGTGTAGTGAAAAACCAATCCAACTGCTCCAACAGAGGTTCAGCTTGCATATTGGACCATGTGTACGATCTTCCTATCAAAGGCAACTCCACTAGTCCAAGATGACCGATAATGTCATTAAATAAGAACATGTCATTGACATCACCCCCCGGCCTGTTTCTATTGTCAGGTGATCTAATAAAATTAAAATCACCAAGCAGCAACCAATTACTCATAGCAGAAATTTGCAGACTATAGAGCCAAGCCACAAAGTTGTCCCTCTCAATACCCTGACATGGACCATAAAAAGTAACCAAAGTCCAACTCTGCCCATTATGTACAGATGTGAAATCCACCATAATACCAGCATCAGCAATTTGAATTACACGGCCCAGAAAAATAGAGGAGCACCACAGGACCAACAGACCCCTAGAAGCCCCCTTTGAAGGGATGTAGGCAAAATTATCAAAGCGCTTAGGGCAAAATTTCCTCAGCAATTTATGATCAATATATTCGAATTTAGTTTCCTGTATGCATACTATAGTGGCCTGACTTTCCTCAATTTTTGAACGCAACGCCCTGTGTCTCGCATCAACATTTAAACCCCGCACATTCCAACATAGAACCCTCCAAACTCTAGATTGTTGGGAATTCATTAATAACACAGTCAAATTGCAGCAAGACCGCCTTATGCATAACAAAAGACCAAGTACCCAGTATGAGATACCAACAACCATCCAACACAAGTATCACACATGAACTTTCAGACAATAAGCCATTGACAGGGGCAATTAGTACAGCCCCTTTCACAAAATAATATGACATATAAATCATTTAAACACGAGCTTTCGTAGACCCAGTCTTGGAGGTAGCCATAAGCTTTTCCTCTGTCAGCTTGTCTGCTTCAATGCCCAAAGAAATCCCCACCTTCTGCAGAGTCTTGATCGGCGTCTCTGGATATTCTTGCACCGAACTGCTCCCATGCTGCTGCTTTCCCTCCTTATTCTAGGCTGCATCTTTCTTCTGATTGGGCCTCTTACTGGGCCTTCTTGGCACTGAATCCCTGACTACTGTGGGCCGAAATCCATCAGTTTTTGAACTGAGTCGGGGAGATCTCCTAACCGTCGACTCCACTACAGGAATCAACTTCTTCCTTGCTCTTGTGTTGTACTTCTTGATAGCAGAAGAGGGGGACAAGAAAACCATGGGTATGGCATTAGCTGCCCCATCATCTGCATCATCAGTATCATGGAAACAGAGAGCCCTTGCCACAGGCTTAAAAACAGGTGGCACAATCCTTCTATCCATAGCTCTAGTCTGGGTTACTGAATTTACTGGTTGGAAATAAAATCTGAAGGCTTCCTGCTCGTCAACGGCGGGGACGTCCTGTCCGGGCGCTCGCTGTCGCTCGCCTGCATCGGCCCGCGCCCCACCACCGGGAACGCCGCCGAGGTGAAGTACAAGTTGGAGGTGAAGAAGAGGAACGACCCGGCGGCGCTCGTGCTCTGGAGCTCCGGGGCCGCGCCCTGCATTCGGCGGCTGGAGGATTTCCGGCCCAGAGGGTTCCTGTTCGTGCCCAACGCGTACTGGGACGACTCCGACAGCGTCTCCGTGGCGGTGCACCTTACCGGCGGCTGGTGATCGAGTCCTCTCAGTGATGCCGCACCACGCCGGTTTGGTTGGTTCACGACCTTCTTGGCGCATTTTGCCCCCCAGTGTTCCGGCCAAGAACAAGAACTGTAGTTTCAGAACTCTTGTGTGTTTTAGTTTCAGGTCTGTAGTACCTAGTTTGTGCCAGCGACCTGCGTGTCGCTTTTGTCTCAGTTTCGTGTTATGTATGATGTAACCTGAAGTTGATCTATGTATGTTTGCCTGTTATCTGTATTATTATGTGTTTCCTGCTATTAGTAGTGTGCATCTGTGCCCCCCATTTTTTCTTACTCTGAGCTGTGATCTGTGCCTCTTCCTCTTCCATAGAACGTATCTGTGATCTTCCCCTGCTGTGTCCCTGACTTGGGCTCTGCTCTGTACGTCACTCATCTCTTTGCAAAGTAGAACTTGCGTCCCTCAACTCATAATCCAGAGATAATTCCCCTTTAACTCTTAGAACATTGTAGATTACGTCCCTAAGTACGATTTAGCTGCCCACTCATGGTTTCTTTTTCGGGTCTAGCTATTAACTTGTCAAGGGCCTGCTATAGCAGTTGATTTATTTTTCTTCTTATATCCCATTGTTCTAGATTGTTTCCTACTGATCTGGTCATGTCAAATATCTTTCAAAATTGCATAACACGGATCATCGTACATTCGCAAATAACCAATTTTTATATGCAAAGTCGGGGCAACCAATTTTCATATACAAAGCCGGGGTGCAACGACCCGCTATCGCTATAGCCCGTTTCATATACAAAGCCGGGGTGCACCGACCCGCTATCGCCATAGCCCTTCATTGTCATCATCGACCCGCTCGGCCATATTCAATTGTGCCACCGACTTGGGATCTTAAGTCGGATGCACCCTCGACGCACGACCCCCATCGTATCACGTAAAGCGAAGTTGATGTGGTTCTCAACCCCCTAGCGCGTGACGTCTTGGCCATGAAGGAGATACTATAGCTCTTCGGCCGAGCATCCGGTTTATGTGTCAATTTCACTAAGATTGAGCATCCAGTTTATGTGTCAATTTCACCAAGATTTCAACCACTCTCCTACACTGCGACCCGAGGAGGCTGCAAATGTTGTGACTATGATTGAGTAGAGTGGCCCTTCTTTTAGGGTGTCATGGGTAAACTTTTTAAACTCATGAACTGTGGTGTGTCACAATCGTCTCGTATAGGTTTCGAATCAATGGTCACCTCACGGATACGGTCTTGCCGGAAGGGTTTTGCGCCAGGGTAATCCCATCTCCCCTTACCTCTTTTCTCACCTTTATGCATAATGATTTCTTGGAATGCTACACATGGATGGAGATTTGGGACTGATCTGTTCGGTTTAAACACCGAGTCAAAACAGAGAATAAAGGGATAATACCCTCCTCAACGTGTATTGCACATGAATAACGCCCTGATCAGGGCCGCTCTAACCAACTATTTATCTTGTCCCGCCATTGCATGTGCATATATGAAAGGGGGAGCCAGGCAATTTTATGACTACATATTAGTGCTAATCCTACCTCGCTCCCAAAAATCCCTCATACCCATACCGAACTTTTTTGGCGTAAGCAATGGGAACAGCTGTAACCTCATCATGTGGTGACTATACATTGTTGTCGGACGATGTAGCGCATCCATTCGTTCTCCAGATCGACTAACACCTACAATGACTAGTCCCACCACAAACCTCGCCTTCACCGAGCAGGTGACGATGGCAGCAACTCCACTACCGGTAACGACCCTCCTCTCATGTTTACTTCAATTGTGAGTTCTAGCATTTTTTTCAATACATTATCTTGGGCCTTAAATGATGATTTAGACCTAACAATAGTGTCATACGCCCTGATGATACCACTAGAACACTATTTTGATCTATTGATCAAGTTTTATTTGTTAAAAATCATGTCTTAGGCGTGCTAGTGTGTTTATTTCTATCTAATTGCTTCGTAACAACGCAGATTAGTTAACTTTTACCAAGTTAAATTAACCTAAATTTAAATTGATCAATCTAATGTTTTAGTCAATTAATTTTCATCATGTTGTAGCACCCATTTAGTTTTACCAAGTAATCATATAAGGGGTGCATGATTTGAAATAAATAATGAAAATCCACAAATTTGCCAAAACCATAACCCTAATCCTCATCCCCTCCCCGTACCCCCAAATCGGTAGAACCCTAACCCAATTTCCACAACTGGGCACATGTACACACAATTCAGGATGATTTGAGTTTAAAAAGACTCACCAAATTGATCGTGTTGTCGCCTCCACACTTTGGGACCGGCCTGCGTAGTTTTGCGCGAGGGTCAGGATGCTGCCAGCTCGTATTCTCTTGACGAAGAGAACGTGCGTAATGATTTGTCTGACCAGAATAGAAAAGAGTCTCCTCTACCTGGTCTCACCACCGAAACCTCCCTGAATTGATCCACTAACTTCATCACATCCTTCCACCAGAAGAAACCACAGAGACCCTCAGCATGTGGCACTTTCCCCTGATAGTAATTAAACCAAATAAGCTGAACCCATGGCACATTAGCCTTGTTGTAAAACTTGTCAAGCATCTTAAGCAACAGGGCCTCATTCTTTCGTTTAAAATTAACAATCCCAACTCCACCAAACATCTTGGGCTTACAAAGCATATCCCAGGCAGCAAGAGCCTGCTTAGGGGTGTCCCTATTGTCTCTCCACAAACACTGCCTTAGAATTCTATCAAGCTGTGAAATAATTCCAGCAGGCAGCTGAAGCGAACACATGAAGTACACTGGCATTGAGGACAGAGCAGAAGATATCAACTGAAGCCTAGCACCCTGAGACAAAAAGCATGAGGTGGTGCACAACCTCCTCTCAAGCTTGGTGACAATAGGCATGAGATCCACAATCCTTGGCTTAGTTGTCCGATCCCATGGGCAGACCTAAATAGGTGAAAGGTGGGGATTCCACCTTACAGCCAAAACCAACAGCCAAAGCTTCCATGTGAGTAGTGTCCACATTAATAGGGATCATTGTTGACTTATGATAATTAATTTTGAGGCCAGTGGACATAGAGAACTTCTGCAAAAGATTCTTTATTGCCAGTACCTGATCCATCTCTGCTGGCAACACAAGCAGAGTGTCATCTGCATACTGCAGAATAGGAAAATCTGGGTCATTTGTTAAGATAGGTAGTGAAATTCCACCAGAGTGCAGCAACTCATTGACCACCACTTGCAAAAGCTCTGAACCAAGGACATACAGCAAAGGGAACAAAGGGTCTCGTTGTCTCACTCCCCTCTTGCACTCAAACTGTTTGCCAGGCACCCCATTCAACAGAATTGCAGATGTTCCAGAGGATAGCATCTCCTTTACCCATTTGAGCATCAACTCATTAAATCCCATTGCTTCCATAACTTGCAAAATTGCATCATGCTCAATAGTGTCAAAAGCTTTAGCAAAGTCCAACTTCAGAACAATAACTGGCCTTTTGGAGACATGACACAAGTGCAGATATTCAAAAGCCCAAGCCACAGAATCCTGGACAGATTTGGACTTCGGGAAGCCATATTGATTTTTATGGATGCACCCGAGAATGTGTTCCTGAAGTCTATTAGCCACCAGCTTTGTGAGAAACTTTAGGCAAACATTAGTCAAAGAGATGGGCCTGAAATCATTAACATCAGAGGGAGTTTGACACTTGGGGACCAGAGTAATATAAGAACCATTAATATTCTGCAATTTTAAAGTTCCAGCATGGAAATCATCAGCAAGTCTATAAAAATCCTCCTTAATAAGGGGCCAACATTTCTTCAGAAATAGCCCATTGAAACCATCTGGCCCTGGAGATTTATCAGGAGGCATTTGCTTGATAACCAGATCCATCTCCTCCCTCAAGAAAGGCTTAGTGATGCTGTCCAGGCCCTCAATTCTAGTGAACAGACTATCCAGTTGAAACTGCATGTTAATGCCCTCAGAAAGACCCATCCTGTTCTTATAAGCCACCCACAATAATCTAGCCATATCCTCATGCTCAGAGACCATCAGACCATCATCTCCTCTAAGCATAGCAATTGAGTTTCTTCTAAACCTTGTAGTAGCCATTGCATGAAAAAACTTAGTATTATCTTCACCCAGTTTATTCCACCTAATAGTGCATCTATTTCTCCAGTAATTACACTCAATCAAAAACAATTCCTCTAGATGAACTTTGACAATTTTCCTAAAATTAAATTCAGGCAAGAAAAGTACCCTATTCTCCTCAAGCTGATCCAACAGAGAGCAATCACCTTATTGCAGCTCTCAATCTGGGCTTTGATCTTTGACGAGCTTGTGGCTCGGCAAATCCCTAGGTCGAATACCCCGGGTTGATTGAAGGAGGAAGAGAGAGATCAGGCTGGTGAACACGACGGCTAACAGGGGGCGATTTACCCAGGTTCGGCCCCTCGAGTTGAGGTAAAGACCTACTCCTGCTTGTCTGGAATTATCGATTGGTGGCTACAATGCGATGTTCAATGATTCGATGCCCTAGACGGCGCACCCTCCCGGCCTTTATACTACAGGCCGGGTCTCGGGTGGACGGTGCGATCGCACGTACAAGATATGGAAACCTCCTCACCGACCTAATGTCGACTACTTGTTGTATACGGAATCCTTCTTGGGCTTCGCTGGGCCTTCCTTGGCGTGACCCAAGTACCATCACCGTGGGTGACCCGAAAGGTAGCCCCACGACAGTAGCCCCCGAGTGCTCAGTCGAATCGCAGAGTCGGGTGGAGGACTCCCCCCTTCAGGGCACGCCACATGGAATCGTTGATGAAGACTGCTTCGAGTGAGCTTGTCTTGATTCTTCGGGTGCGCCGTCTTGATTTTTCGGAATCGCAGCATTTCGACTACTTTTCTTCATAATCATCGGGTGCGCGAACAGCGCTCCCGATGGGAGTAGCCCCCGAGATTAAGCTGAATTGCTTGCAATTGAGGTTAAACTCAATTTTTCCTCAGTCGAAAAGCCCGCTCCCGATGGGAGTAAGCAGATGACTCGAACTTGTCCGAGTCGAAACTGTCCAGGCTCGACTTACTCTTTCACTCAGCCTTGACGGCCTACTAACTTGTCATAAAATCAGCTTTTAAAAAAGCTTACTTCGTCTTATTCCACTCGAACGTTTAGTTCGAACGTACTTGGTTCAGTCGAATGACTGTCGAATGCTCAGCCAATTGCCTCGCTTACTTGACACACTTCATGATGACGTCAGGAATGACGCTTTTGATGACATGACTCGACACGCTCTGCGCCCGACGAGACGTGACGATGGTGGGCCCGCTGTCACAGCGGCGACCGCTGAATATGGACCGTTGGGCGCGAAAACGCCGCGGCGTGATGATGACGCCTCGGTTCTCGTGCGTAGTGGAGCACGACCGGGGTATCCGTCGCGCGACACGTGGGCGGCTGGATTCTTGCGGCGCGATGCAGTTTCACGATGGACGGCCGTGATGAACTGCCCCGCGGTATATATTTTTCACCGCGGTGCAGAGGCAGTTCACGCATCCTCATTCTCCTCCATCTCGCCGCCAGTTCTTGCCTCCATTGTTCCTCGCAAAAAGCTTCCAACAAAGTTCTCCCCTTTCCTCCGGCGACATGGGCCACAAGAGGAGCAAGGGTACTGAGAGCTCCTCCGCCGCCGCCGGCGACGACGCCGGGATGAAAAAGGTGGAGGGCGACTGGAGCAAGTCCTCCATCAAAGCATCGGAGCTCGACAGCCTCCGCCAGCAGGGGCTGCTGCCACCGGAGGCCGTGGCGATGACGCGGGTGCCCGGTAAGGATTCTGTCCCTGCTCCCCGCAGTGGGGAACGCGTATGCTTCGTGGAATTCCTTCCACGGGGATTCGGGTTCCCCTTGCACGATTTTGTCTGTGGGCTCTTGTACGCCTATGGGATTCAGATCCATGATCTGACTCCCAACAGCGTCTTGAGCATCACGAGCTTTATCGTGCTCTGCGAGTGTTTCCTGGGGATCGCACCCCACTGGGCACTGTGGAAGTCTCTTTTCCTGGTGCGCCGGATGGTGGGTAAGTCGAAGGAGACCTACCCGGTCGGCGGCTTCGGAATCCAGCTGCGCGGCGACACGAACTTCTTCTACATGAAGAAGTCCGACTCCGTGCAAGGCTGGAGGAAGAAGTGGTTCTACATCACGTGGAACCAGGCCGGGCTCCCCGACTTCGCCGCTGAACGGCCTCTGAAGAAGACCAACGCCTGGTCGCACCCCCTGTCGACGGAGGAGAGGGAGTCGATCAAGCCGCTGCAGGCGCTTCTTCGCGGGTTGATCAAGACGATGGGACGCGAAGCCGGCGGAATCCAGCTGATCGCCATGTTCCACAGGTTGAGGGTGCAGCCTCTGCAACAGCGCCCTCTCCCAATGTGGGAAATGGCAGTCGACCCGGCAATGGACGATGCACAAGTCGCAATCAAGGTGAGGGGCATCACCAGCCTTCGGGTTGCTGACGCGTGCAACGTGACTTGCTCAGTCGCGCCCTTCAGCTCGACGAACCCGATCCCAGAGGTAGGTACTTGAATTTGTTTTCTTCGTTACTTGGAGTTGACTGTCTTTTTCTGAACTTTCGACTGTTGCTTGCTGATCTTCAGGATCGGAAAAATTACGTGAGCCTTCCTCCGTTGATGGAGAATGGCGCTCACGATGAGGCCGCCTTCGTTGCCGAGCAGGACGGCGATGAAGAGAGTCTTCCCCCCGCCTACTCGCCTAGCGAGGAAGCAGAGGAGGAAGAGGAGGAGGAGGAGGCGCCGCTCAAACGGCGCAAGCGAAAGCATGTCGGCTCCGCCGCCGCGACATCACCCTTGAAGGAGGCAGAAAAGGAGGACTCCAGCTCGTCGTCTTCAGAGGCGAACAAGCTTGTGGATTCCCTGATTGTGACTCCGCTGGACTCCGCGCCTCCCGCGGGGTTTGGGAGGATGCCAACTCCTTCCATGAGCAGCGATGGTGAATATGCTGACAGGTAAGCTTTATGCGACTGAACCTTTCTGTTTCGCTTCTTCTTTCTGTTCCTTGGGTGTTTTCTGAATCTTTTGTAAGCAGCCACCAAGGTGGTAATGTCCATGATTCGCCTCGTGAGGAGGAACACCAGTCTGCTGCCCCGGAGCATGCGACTGGTACAACTGAAGAGGCGCCACAGGCGAACGTTCCTCCGGTGCTGGACCCTTCGACGGCCACCCGGCCGGATGGTGCCGCTGATGCGACTGCCGTGGATGCTGATCTGATCCAGCATGTAAGCATCTTCTTTCTTATCTTGCAAATTCTTGTATCGGGTGCGCGAACAGCGCTCCCGATGGGAGTAGCCCCCGAAGATGTGCGTGACTAGAATAGTCGGGTACAGATTTATACTTCTTTT
This sequence comes from Puccinellia tenuiflora, assembly GCA_012064385.1. Taxonomy (NCBI): domain Eukaryota; kingdom Viridiplantae; phylum Streptophyta; class Magnoliopsida; order Poales; family Poaceae; genus Puccinellia; species Puccinellia tenuiflora. The sequence continues at coordinate 2,579,447 of QRDG01000054.1, forward strand.
TCCGCAGCCCGTCTATCGTCAGCAGATGGAAACGGCCACCCGCTTCATTCGTCTGGAGCAGGAGGCTAGTCAACTTCGTGCTGCGCTTGAGCAGTCGAGGAGTAAGTATCCCTTGTCGAGTCTTTTGAACTTTTTTCGACTGTCCGCAATTCTGATCTTTTGCTCGGGTGTTCTGCAGAAGACAACCAAGGCTTGGCGAAGCGGGTCCAGCAACTGGAGAAGTCGCTTGAGACCCAGACTGAGGCAGAAAAGGTTCAGGTCGAACGCCTGATTAGCATTGCCACGGCCATTGGTGGTAAGTTCTCGGCTGATAAAAGCCTACTTTTGCCTTTGCTGCCTGCAGGTAACCTTACTATTCGCGTTATTTCTGAATGTAGGTGTTGGTGGTGGTCCTCCCCCTGAAGGGACGTCCAGCGCGAATACCACCTTGTCGGCGGCAGTCGACCTCTGCAACCGGGTTTGCGCGTGCGCCGCAGACGCTGTGAAGAAGTCCTCGAGCGCCCTGGCCAACATCTATGAAGGTGTTTTCCCTGGTCAGGCCGCGCCTAAGGAGGCTGACAAGCTGGCGGCTCCATTTGCTGAGGCGAATGTGATGGCCAACTACACCCGCACCCAGACGGTACGCGGCTCCGAGCTCACCTTCCGTCTGTTACTCGGTCATGGGATCTCGGGTGACTTTGAGGCGGCTGTGAGCGACTTCCCTCGGAGGCCCGATGGAAAGTCCAAGTCCCTGACCAGCGTCAAGGACAAGGCGACTCAGTTAGCTAAAAAGCTGATTGACACCTTTGAGAGGAAGCTTGCAGAGTCAGCCGCCAAAAAGGGCCGCGCACCGTCGGGTTCTGCCATGTAGTGTTGTAGTAGGGGTCTTCTTTTGTCTTTTGTAATGAAACTTGGTGAAATCAATGGATATGCTGATTCTGTCATGCGACTGTGTTTTTGTCTAGTCTTGTTGAAAATAGTGCTCTCTGATGTTATTTAAATTGACAGCCTGACGGAAGTGCTCCTCCTGAAGTCGCGGAAGATATCCGTGCGTGCTGGGATGAGGGTACCTCTTCGGCTGCGCCTGCGTCTTCGCGCTGTCCGACTCCTCCAGCTCCCGCGCGGAGCAGGAACGATCAGCGAGTGTTTAATTATATGAGGAACAAAATCACTGAGCTTGAGTCGAAGCTGCGGAGAACTGAAGTGGAGCTTGAACGCCTCAGGGCGCGTTCCGCTGGGCCGTTCAATCAGCGCGAACGGTTCCTTCTTGACCAGATTGATCTGATATGTCGACAGCTGCAAGGTTTGGGCTCTAGCTGCTTCTCTTTGATTTCTTCATGCTTGCGTTGTTCTGCACCTTGACCCGTTAATTGCAGTTGTTAACCCCGACTGGAAAGCCGAGAACGCTCGAGTGGACGAGCGCGTGGAGAGTGAGCCACCGGTAATTCGGTCGAAGCTCGCCAATTCTGGGTACATAAGGGAGAGGGCCGTATACTCGCGCGGATGCTGGATCGCACCTGGCGAGCTGCGTTCGTACTTGAAGGTTGCAGGAAGGCACTCTGGCAAATCAACAAAGTGTTCTTCCCCCTTGATGAACAGCCGGAAGGGTTGCCCGCGCTGTTGGAGAGGTTCCGCAGTAGCAGGGCGTTGAAGGTGGTCGTCTTCAACCAGCTTGTTGCCGGGGCCAACACGGCGTTTGCCTATGTTCGACTGCATCGACCTCATGTTCCCTTGGATAGAATACTTGATGGCTTGCCTAGGGATGTTGATTATGCCGAATCCCTTGAACCCGCACATCAGGTGATGCAACAGGTCATGAATCATACAGAGCGACGTGTAGGGCCACTGGATGCGCCAAAGGAAGAGCCTGTCGACTAAGAAAAACAGCTTGTTGTATAATGTTAGCTTGTAACATGAATATATGTATGCATGTAAATATGCTGATACGGGGTTAATCCCTAAGTATATGAAAACGTTGTGTCGTGAACTCATAACCCGTGTGGAGCAGCCCCCGAGTGTGTCGGGTGGCGTACTTGGTGAGCAAGAGTGCGAACTGAATCGTTATATCTTAGGCCTTGACAGCGCAGCCTCCGAGTGCATCGGGTGATGGCCTAGGCTTTCGAGTTAGACCTGTGCGGCGCAGCCCCCGAGTGCATCGGGTGGCAGCCTAGGTTTTCGAGTAGGACTTGTACGGCGCGAGCCCCCGAGTGCGTTGGGTGGCGGCCGAAGATTTTTGGGTGATGCCTGTTAGGCGCAGCCCCCGAGTGATTCGGGTGGCGGCCTAGGCTGACTGAGACCTGTGCAGCGCGAGCCCCCGAGTGCGTCGAGTGGCGGCCGAGGATTTTCGGGTGATGCCTGTACGGCGCAGCCCCCGAGTGGTTCGAGTGGCGGCCTAGGCTAACTTTAGACCTGTACAGCGCAAGCCCCCGAGTGCGTCGGGTGGCGGCCGAGGATTTTCGGGTGATGCCTGTACGGCGCAGCCCCCGAGTGGTTCGAGTGGCGGCCTAGGCTGACTGAGACCTGTGCGGCGCGAGCCCCCGAGTGCGTCGAGTGGCGGCCGAGGATTTTCGGGTGATGCCTGTATGGCGCAGCCCCCGAGTGGTTCGAGTGGCGGCCTAGGCTGACTGAGACCTGTGCAGGCGCGAGCCCCCGAGTGCGTCGAGTGGCGGCCGAGGATTTTCGGGTGATGCCTGTATGGCGCAGCCCCCGAGTGGTTCGAGTGGCGGCCTAGGCTAACTGAGACCTGTGCGGCGCGAGCCCCCGAGTGCGTCGAGTGGCGGCCGAGGATTTTTGGGTGATGCCTGTATGGCGCAGCCCCCGAGTGGTTCGAGTGGCGGCCTAGGCTAACTGAGACCTGTGCGGCGCGAGCCCCCGAGTGCGTCGAGTGGCGGCCGAGGATTTTCGGGTGATGCCTGTATGGCGCAGCCCCCGAGTGGTTCGAGTGGCGGCCTAGGCTAACTTTAGACCTGTACAGCGCAAGCCCCCGAGTGCGTCGAGTGGCGGCCGAGGATTTTTGTGTTGGACCTGTGCGGCGCAGCCCCCGAGTGGTTCGAGTGGCGGCCTAGGTTGCAAAGGAGAGGGTGACACAAAATTTCTTGAATCATCTTTATTTATTCTCGCAAACAGGCCGCCTCATTAAAACCCTTCCAGTCCCCTTAGGTACCCTGGCGAGGGAAAGAGTGCGTAAGAAACCTGCTGCTACTTTGAATTTACAGTGTAGGGTACATCAGGCGTAGAAGCGGCGTAGCTGTGCCACGTTCCACGGGTTACTGCAAACTGTTCCTGTGGCTTGGTCCTTCAGGCGGTATGCTCCATTGCCAATTGCTTCTGTCACAATGTACGGGCCTTCCCATGGGGAGGCGAGCTTGTGCACTTTCTTCTGCTTGAGTCGAAGGACCAGGTCGCCTGGGACAAAAGATCTGGGTCGCAGTCGTCGCCCGTGGTAGTTGCGCAGGTCCTGCTGGTACACTGCTGTGCGGCTGAGGGCGATGTCGCGTGCTTCATCTAGAGTGTCCATGTCATCTTCTAGTGCCTCTTCTGCGTCGGACTCGTCGTAGGCCACGACCCGTGGAGCGTCAAACTTAATGTCACAGGGTAAGACTGCTTCTGCGCCATACACCATAAAGAACGGTGTGTATTGGGTGGATCTGTTCGGCGTGGTGCGTAGGCTCCATAGCACGCTTGGAAGTTCCTCTACCCAGGCTCCTGCAGCTCGTTTCAACGGCACTCGCAGACGCTTCTTTATCCCTTTGCTGACTAGGCCGTTGGCCCTTTCGACTTGTCCGTTAGACTGCGGGTGTGAGACGGATGCGTAGCTGAGCTTGATGCCTTGTTCCTCGCAGAAATCTCTGAACTCCTCGGCTGTAAAGTTCGTGCCGTTGTCGGTGATGATACCGTGGGGCACGCCAAATCTGAAGATGATGGACCTGATGAAGTTGACTGCTGAAGTTGCGGTTGAACTTGTGATTGGCACCGCCTCGATCCACTTCGTGAATTTGTCGACTGCCACCAGGAGGTGCGTGTGCCCACCCGGGGAGGACTTCCTGAAGGGACCTACCATGTCGAGTCCCCATTGCGCGAACGGCCATGCAAGTGGGATGGTTTTCAATGCTGATGCAGGTGCGTGAGGTTTGTTGGCGAATTCTTGGCAGCCGACGCACCTTCTTACGAGCTCGACTGCGTCTTGCATTGCAGTGGGCCAGTAGAATCCTGCTCGCAAGGCCTTGGCAACCAGTGCTCGACTGCTTGCATGATGCCCGCAGATTCCAGCGTGGATGTCGAGTAGAATAGCCTGGCCGTCAGATGGATCAATGCACCTTTGGAGTACGCCTGAGATGCTTCGCTTGTAAAGCTCGCCCTTGATGATGGTGAAGCCCTTCGAGCGGCGGACAATGCGCTTTGCTTCGACTGGGTTCTCTGGCAGCCGCTGATGCAGCATGTAGGCCAGATACGGGCTTGTCCATGTGGGTTCGACCAGCATGATCTCCATGGGCTCCTTCTCCGTGCTTTGCGGGTTGGCGGTCGTTGTTGTCGATGCAGGGGGTTCTGGCGGGGGCCGGACCCTGATAGAGCGCTGCGTGATGCACTCGAGGAAGACTCCGGGTGGAACCGGAGCTCGATCTGAGCCGAGGTTGGCGAGGATGTCGGCTTCTTCATTGCTTTCGCGGCCAATGTGTCGCAGTTCGCAGCCGTCGAATTGGCCTTCCAGCTGGTTGTACAGCTCCCTGTATGCTATCATGTTGTCAGCGATGGCGTCGCATTGCTTCATTGTTTGCTGCACCACCAGGTAGGAGTCGCCATAGATCATGAGGCGAGTGGCGCCGCAGTTCTTGGCCATCCGCATGCCGTGGATCAGTGCCTCGTACTCCGCCTCGTTGTTGGAGGGTGTTGGAAATTTCATCTGCAGCACGTACTTAAGCTTATCGCCTTTGGGTGATATGAGCACGACTCCCGCTCCGGCTGAGTTGAATTTCTTGGATCCATCGAAGTACATGGTCCATGCAGTCGATAAATCAGGCTCGTCTGGTAGCTGCGCTTCTATCCACTCTGTGGTGAACTCCGGGAGGACCTGAGCCTTGATTGCCTTCGGGTGCACGTACTTCAGCCCCCATGGCCCTAACTCGACAACCCACTTGGCGACTCGCCCTGTCGCGGATGGATTAGTGAGGATGTCTGACAGGGCGGAGGAGCTTACCACCGTTATCGGGTGCTCGGAGAAGTAGTGTACCACCTTCCTTGACGTCATGAAGACGGCGTATGCCAGCTTCTGGTAGTGCGGGTACCTCTGCTTTGACTCTGTTAATACCTCGCTGAGGTAATACACGGGCCGTTGGACAGGATGAGCCCTTCCTTCTTCCTCCCGTTCGACTACGAGAACGGTACTGACCACTCTGTTCGTGGCTGCCACGTAAAGGTACAGTGGTTCATTCTCCTGGGGTGCTACCAGTACTGGAGGGGTTGTCAGGGTCTTCTTCAGCCTGTCAAAGGCATCCTGTGCTTCCTCCGTCCACTCGAATTTGTCCGCCTTTTTCATCAGCTGGTAGAAGGGCAAAGCCTTTTCTCCCAGCTTACTTATGAATCGACTGAGTGCTGCGACTCTGCCGGCTAGACTTTGTACATCATGGAGTTTTGTTGGTGCAGGCATGTCGAGTATATTTTGCACCTTTTCTGGATTTGCTTCGATTCCTCTCGCAGAGACAAGGTACCCCAGTAGCTCTCCGGCTGGGACGCCGAAAACGCACTTGTCTGGGTTCAGCTTGATCTGGTACTTGTCGAGTGCCTCGAAGACCTTGCGGAGGTCGTCGATGAGGGTGTCCTCCTTGCGGGTGGTGATGACGATATCGTCGACGTAGACTTGGACCACTTTCCCGATAAGCTCCTTCAGGCAGGCTTGCATTGTACGCTGGTACGTGGCCCCAGCGTTTTTCAACCCGAAGGGCATCATGGTGTAGCAGAACACACCGTGTGGTGTGATAAACGCCGTCTTTTCTTGGTCTTCGACTGCCATCTTGATCTGCTGGTAGCCTGAGTAGGCATCCAGGAAGGACAGACGTGCGCAGCCCGCAGTCGAGTCGACGATCTGATCAATCCGCGGGAGCGGAAAGTGATCCTTGGGGCAGCATTTGTTGATGGCGGTGAAGTCGACGCACATGCGGAGTTTCTTCGTCTTCTTCTTTTCCACCAGTACTGGGTTTGCTACCCACTCTGACTTCTTGATTTCTTTAATAAAACCGGCATGGAGCAGCCGGTCGATCTCCAAACTGATCGCGTCTCTCTTTGGACCCGAAAAGCGCCTCATGGTTTGCTTGACAGGTCTGGCGTCCTTGTGAACGTGTAATCGGTGCTCGGCGAGTTCTCTTGGTATGCCTGGCATATCAGAAGGTTGCCAGGCGAATATCTTCCAGTTTTCGCGCAGGAACTCGACGAGCGCGCTTTCCTATGCGCTGGTCAAGCTTGATGACACCCGAACCACCTTGTCAGCATCTGTCGGGTGTACCTGGTGGGCCCTGGTATCGTCGCTGGTGTTGAACGCCGAGTCCTTGGATGATTTCTTCTTTGGGGGGAAGAGGGTCTTGTCGTTGTCGACTGCCAGCATCTCGAGGTGATCTTCCATCCCAAAGAACTCAGAGATCCTGTTGAACTCGCGGTCGCAGCTGTCGGACCGGTCGAAGTCGCCTCTCACCGTGATGACACCCTTGGGTCCAGGCATCTTGAGCATGAGGTAGGCGTAGTGGGGTATCGCCATGAACCTTGCAAAAGTTGGACGCCCGAGGATGGCGTGGTACTGTGATTTCCAGTCGACCACCTCGAAGTCGATTGCCTCCCTCCGGAAGTTGTCGGGTGTGCCGAAGATCACGTCGAGTGTGATTACTCCCATGGGCGTAACTGCTTGCCCTGGTACTATACCGTGAAAGGTATTAGATGACGGCGTCAGGTTGGAAATTGACCTGTTCATGCGCCTGAGGGTGTCAGCGAAAAGAATGTTGATTCCGCTGCCTCCATCCATGAACACCTTTTTCAAGGTGTACTCCCCGATCTGAGCTTCGACTACCAGAGCGGCGTGCCCGGGCCGTGGTATTGCCGGCGGGTGATCAGCCCTGGAGAAGGTGATGTCTATCTCTGATCCTCTCAGGTACTCGGGTACTGCGGGTGGATTGGTGATTGCCTGAAAGACTTGGCGAGTAATGAGCTTCTGGGTCCTGTTGGAAGGACGCCCCTTCTGTATCATGTTCATCTGCCCGCGTGGTGCTGGGAACACGTTGGCAGGGTCCTGTTGCTGCGGTTGCTGCTGCTGCTGTTGCGGCTGCTGCGGTTGTTGCTGCGGGTAGTAAGCCAGTGCTGCTTGCGCTGGGTTGGCGAGTGGAGGAGCTGGTGGTGCGTTGATTGCCAGCTGTCCCGCGACTGGTTGTCCCGCGGGTGGTGCTTGATGAACCTGCTGCCCGTCCGTAGCAAGTACGCGCGTGAAGGCCCTGGCCAACCGTTGCGCCTTCTTGCAGTCCTTCAACAGGTGTCGGGATCCCCACTTGCCTGTTTCCGGGTCCTTGAACATATGGTGCCTGCAGGGTTGCTGTAGCTCTTCCTCATCCGTGAGTATGCGTCTGCGCCACTCGCGCTTGCGACTTCCATCTCCGCGGTAGCCGCTGCCACCACCTTGGTTGTATCCTCTATCATTGCCACCGCCTTGGCTATATCCCTCTATCACTGCCACCCGCCTTGGCTATATCCTCTATCATTCTCACGGGGGGTTTCGAATCCCGCCGCTACTAACTCTATTGAGTCATGGCCGATAAAGCGTGGTTTCTTTTTCAGTCGACCCTCTCGCCAGTTGCTGGGTTGGGGATCTGGCATTGAGTCGCGGACGGAGTCCTCTCCATCTGCCCATTGGTTGGCGATCTGCATGAGGTCTATCATATTCTTCGGCCTGAGCCTACCAAGTTCTTCGCGAAGATCGCGACGGGTGAGGCCGTAGATGAATGCATCCATGACTCTGTCCTCCGAGGTGGCTCCATCCATGGTGTTGCGGAGCAGGGTCCACCGTTGGATGTACGAACGGAGTCGCTCCTCATGGCCCTGTTTGCAAGCTTGGAGCTCGATGAGGGTGGTTGGCCTGGCGTAAGTTCCCAGGAAACCTTTTATGAATGCGGTCCTGAATTCCTCCCAAGTCCTGAAGGCATCCTTCGGCTGCGTGTTGAGCCACCCGCGGGCGGACCCCGTGAGCATCAGCTGGATGTACTGCATGGCGGTAGTCGAATTACCACCTTGGCAGCTGCATGCGATAAGGTAGTCGTCCAGCCAATCCTGCGGGTGCTGCTTTCCGTCGTACTTTGGTGTCTCCGCCGTCAGCTTGAAGCCTTTGGGCATCTTCGTGTTGCGAATATTTATACTGAAACACGGGGCTCCACGTGGCTCGTGGTCTTCATCATCGTCAATAGTCCTGCTTCTCGCAGTCGACGGGCACGGTCTATCCTTCTCTGTGTGACGACGTTGCGGCCATCCTCGCCGGGCTGCAGTTGTCGCAGTCGAATCGGTTCCCGATCTGCCGCTGGTGCGACTCCACGGTCACGACGTCCTCGTTCCTCGTACATCCCTTCGACTGGTTCTCCTCTTGCCAGGACTTCCTCTACTTGCCTCAAGGCTTGGATCTGCTGCCTGTGTACGCGGGCGTTGGCGCTTCCTTCCGGCGGCTGCATGACCCGCAAATAGGTCTCGACTCCCATAAGCGCAGAGGCGGGTGTTCTGGGGATGGGTATTCCGTCCTCGTCTTCCAAGAAAGATGACTCCAAGTTGCGGGTGAGGTGGATGCGATCGGCCTCGTGCACCCGCGGCATGCGAGTTCTGTGCCTTCCTCCTTGGTCGACTTCTTCTGATCCAGACAGGAACGAGAGCGCTGCCCTCCTGGCACTCGACTCGTCGGCTAGCTCCTTGCGCCGGGCCAACTCGGCTTTATCCTGTTTGATTCGCTTCGGCTTCCTTCCAGAGCAAGTACTGGACCGCCTGTCGATCTTCCTGTGGATCTTCCGGGGCAGGGAACGTGCCATCGTCCACGTGCTTCTGTGCCCTAATCGCCAGCTCCCGGGTGATGGTAAGTTTCGTCACCTTGTCTTGCAGGGTGACTTCCATGGGGTACACGGGTGCTGATGGACCGACCATGTAGACTTGCGCGGGGTAGACCCGTCGAGTGGGGCTGATGCTCCCTGTCGTGCTTCCTTCATCTGAGCTGTACTCGTTGTCAAAGATCACAGCAACGTGGTGGGTACCACGGTCGCTGCTACTCGGCGGCTGCCCGATGCGTAGATGCGATCGGCGCAGTCGAAACTGGTGCGGATCTTGGCTGGCGCCCGAACAGGTAGGTCGGAGTGGACTTGACTCGCCCGTGGCCGCAGCAGATGCGTTTTTCTTGGCAACCGCAGATGCGATCGCCGCAGTCGAAGTTGATGTAGTCGAAGTAGACGCAGTCGCCTTGACCGCGGCAGATGCGATCTTCGCGACCGGTGAAGGCATGGTCGGCGCAGTTGATGTAGACGCAGATGGCGATGTAGATGCGATCTCCGTAATCTTCACGGCGGGTGAGGTTGCGATCCGTGCAGCCGCCATGGATGCAGGCGCCTCCATTGAGCGCAGGGCGGCCTGCGTAGGGCGGAGGGTTCCGCGACTGTCCACCAGATAGCGCAGACTACCAAAGGTAATCCACGTGCTCTGTTGGAATCCGGCGTAAGCCGAAGATCCGCCGGCGAGTGCTCGACGTACTCGAGGAAGCCGGTGTAGATCGACTCCCTCGCGCTGATGGTGTTGTTGGTTGCGGTGAGGCCGGCATGATCACGACTCCAGCGATCTGTTCTTTTCCACAGACGGACGCCAATTGACGAGCTTGTGGCTCGGCAAATCTCTAGGGTCGAGTACCCCGGGGTTGATTGAGGGAGAAAGAGAGAGATCAGGCTGGTGAACACGACGGCTAACAGGGGGCGATTTACCCAGGTTCGGCCCCTCGAGTTGAGGTAAAGACCTACTCCTGCTTGTCTGGAATTATAGATTGGTGGCTACAATGCGATGTTCAATGATTCGATGATCCCTAGACGGCGCACCCTCCCGGCCTTTATATTACAGGCCGGGTCTCGGGTGGACGGTGCGATTGCCACGTACAAGATATGGAAACCTCCTCACCGACCTAATGTCGACTACTTGTTGTATACGGAATCCTTCTTGGGCTTCGCTGGGCCTTCCTTGGCGTGACCAAGTACCATCACCGTGGGTGACCCGAAANACGTGCCATCGTCCACGTGCTTCTGTGCCCTAATCGCCAGCTCCCGGGTGATGGTAAGTTTCGTCACCTTGTCTTGCAGGGTGACCTCCATGGGGTACACGGGTGGCTGATGGACCGACCATGTAGACTTGCGTGGGGTAGACCCGTCGAGTGGGGCTGATACTCCCTGTGGTGCTTCCTTCATCTGAGCTGTACTCGTTGTCGAAGATCACAGCAACGTGGTGGGTACCACGGTCGCTGTTACTGGCGGCTGCGCGACGCGTAGATGCGATCGGCGCAATCGAAGCTGGTGCGGATCTTGGCTGGCGCCCGAACAGGTAGGTTGGAGTAGACTTGACTCGCCCCGTGGCCGCAGCAGATGCGTTTTTCTTGGCAACCGCAGATGCGATCGCCGCAGTCGAAGTTGATGTAGTCGAAGTAGACGCAGTCGCCTTGACCGCGGTAGATGCGATCTTCACGACGGGTGAAGCCATGGTCGGCGCAGTTGATGTAGACGAAGATGTCGATGTAGATGCGATCTCCGTAATCTTCACGGCGGGTGAGGTTGCGATCCGTGCAGCCGCCATGGATGCGGGCGCCTCCATTGAGCGCAGGGCGGCCTGCGTAGGGCGGAGGGTTCCGCGACTGTCCACCAGATAACGCAAACTACCAAAGGTAATCCACGTGCTCTGTTGGAATCCGGCGTAAGCCGAAAGATCCGCCGGCGAGTGCTCGACGTACTCGAGGAAGCCGGTGTAGATCGACTCCCTCGCGCTGATGGTGTTGTTGGTTGCGGGTGAGGCCGGCATGATCACGACTCCAGCGATCTGTTCTTTCCCACAGACGGCGCCAATTGACGAGCTTGTGGCTCGGCAAATCCCTGGGTCGAGTACCCCGGGTTGATTGAGAGAGAAAGAGAGAGATCAGGCTGGTGAACACGACGGCTAACAGGGGCGATTTACCCAGGTTCGGCCCCTCGAGTTGAGGTAAAGACCTACTCCTGCTTGTCTGGAATTATGGATTGGTGGCTACAATGCGATGCTCAATGATTCGATGCCCTAGGCGGCGCACCCTCCCGGCCTTTATACTACAGGCCGGGTCTCGGGTGGACGGTGCGATTGCACGTACAGGATATGGAAACCTCCTCACCGACCTAATGTCGACTACTTGTTGTATACGGAATCCTTCTTGGGCTTCGCTGGGCCTTCCTTGGCGTGACCCAAGTACCATCACCGTGGGTGACCCGAAAGGTAGCCCCACGACAGGAGGCAACCCGGTTGTTTTTATTTTTGATTTTCTTTGTGTCCTATTGCTGTAACAAGATACTTAGTTTTTAGTTTTGTTTCTAGAATTTTTAATAAAGTGCCAACTTTTACCTATTTTGGTTTGAAAACGTTGGTTTTTGCATTCGGAGGTTTTATTCCAGCACGAATCTGTGCATGGTTTGATTTTTCATTCCTATTATGTAACTCCGAAAGAGCTGAAATTTTTACTGTAACTGCAACTTTTCATCCTCTGTATGCTTGAATGTTTTCAGAATTTTTTGACATACTTAAGCTGGGTAGAAAAATGTGTTACACAGCTACTATTTTTTGGACAGATTCTGTCCCATTTTGTTTGATGTATTATTTGAACTTTTAACTTGAATATTTTTGATCCAATTGAGTTTATAAGTAGGCATACAACATTATACACTTTCTGGACATTCATATGATTTTTTGTTTAAGGATTTTATGCAGCAAGCAATTCATTTGTCTATCACTACTAATGTCACCCCATAGAAAAGAAATGGGAGAAACAGTGTTTTGAAGTTTTTTCACAGGGATTAGAAGAGATGCACCAAGAGCTATCCAAGGATGGTGAAGACCATAAGCTTGGGGATGTGAAGACAACCCCACTGGACCAACACAGTCTCGGTTTGCACACGTCTAACTTCTGTTTTTCGATCAATGCACTTTATCGCATAAACTTGGAGCGTCTTTTATTTGCTTTTTATTTTGGTTTGATTTTTGTTTTTGAGACCACCACTATCATTTTTATATGAGAGATATACTGCAAATTTGGGTTTAATTAAGTTGGATGCTATTAAAAAGATTGGAAAAGGGATGTTTGAGTTGATTTAAAAAGATACATATAGTTGCATGATTCATGTGCTTCTTAATGAGTGTTAATTTGCAAGTGTTTTATCAAGAGCTATCTCTTATTCATGTTTTGATGCTGAATGTTACTTTACTTTGTTTAACATGGATTGGTTAGTTCTATGGACACTTGTGCATGCATTTAGATGGTCAACTTTCTCCCTTTTCCTAGCCCAAAAATTCCAACAAGTAAAAACTTGTTTTCCAACACCTTCAACTAAAGTTTTTCCAGTGAGCCCACCATATCTACCTTTTAGCTTTATGCTATCCCGAGTATGTTTATCATGTTATTTTTTATTATCTATATCTCTGAATTTAAATGCTTATGTTATTGATTGTTATGGGAAAAGTTGGTTAAAAGGCTCTCACACCTTACTTTTATTGCACTTAATAAACATGAACCATTGTGATTAAAATTATGAAGCTGTGAGCTTGACAAGAGTCTTGGTTGGGGGTTAGCCCATATGTGCTGTCACATGGCAAGCTTTCAACATGTTCTTAATTATATTTAGTTGATATCATGTACTTTGTTATGGATGCCTATCATAGTGCCAATAATGTGGAAACTAGTAAGTTTAAGTAGTTTGTACAAATGGCTAGAGAGACACCTGGGCCGCTAATCTAAGCCATGCATCATTCATGGTGGAAATTTACTTACATACTATTGTGAACCTTCAGTGATGCACCTCATAATAAAAAGCTATATCAATAGTAAATAAAAAGGGTGTTGAGGTTGTTCCTTATGTTTGTTTGTCTTGTCATTTTGACATGGGCTTGTTCCATGTTCTGGGACAAGAGGTACCCCAGTTGACCCTCTTGATGACGCTATTTTTACAATGACTTTAACTTGAACTTGCTTGGTAGCCCAAATTGAGTAACACCATGGTGTAGGTACTCGTATTCACGGGGCATGAAGCTTTCAACCCATACTTTGTCAAGCACACTACTCATATTTGCTTTCACTTTTAAACTTTAACCATTCAAGATGTTATGATGGGGGTAATGTGAGCTTCACACCAATGAATACCACATTGCAAACATTAACTTAAGTGGAAGCATTTGGAAGTTAGATGAAACTTATTCATGTTTTACCTCTACTCATTTATATATCCTTCCAAAGTGTCCACCTTTTATATTCATATTTACAAGAGTACTCTATGACCATCATAGGATGTTTTTACTTTTCATTATGCATACATTCGGTCCATAGTACTTTCTTCTATGTTGCACTTTGTGAATTATCATTGAACATCCTTACATTGAATATTTGATATCACTTTATAATCTATCTTGCATATTGCTACTCCTTTGAAGAATGAATCATTTGACTTTATGTAGCAATAGTAATCATCTTTGATATCCATTCATAGTCTTAAAATGCAAAGTCCATGTTGGTTTTATCACCTTTATACTCGAGGACGAGTATAGGTTAAGCTTGGGGATGTTGATTCATGTAAAATGCATACATAAACTTCGCATTATAATACTCATATTTCAATCATATTTGCATCATATAAGGGTTATATCATTATTTTATAATGATTTTGGGAAGATTTCACAGTTTTCCTATTTTTCTGGAATAAACCTTGCACTGGCAGAAAACCCTATTTTCTATATTTTGATGTTTCACGGACCCAAACGACGTCCAAATGACCTGGAAATTTACGAGCATCAGTTTTTGGAAGGACCAAAGCGTGGGGGCGAAGGAAGCGAACAAACGGAGGCCCGAGGGCCAGAAGAGGGTGGCCCACGCGGCCAGATTCCTTGGCCGCGTGGGACCACTCATCTGGGCCCTCGTGGCTCCGTTGCCGTCGATCTTTCTTCCAGAAGCTTCGTCTTGACCTAAAACCGACTATAAAAATAGTCTCCCGACGCCTTTCGAAGGGGAGGCCGCCAAAAACATAGAAACACCAAAACAGAGATCTGGAGCTGCAAATTGGAGGGGGAAAACTCCGGCAAAGCGCTGCCGGCGTGGTCTCCATCTCCCCCAACGACATCTCCACCGTCTCCATGATGAAGAGGGAGTAGTCCACCCCTGGACTATGGGTTTGTGGAAGTAACTTATGTATCTCTCCTCTCTCTTGAGCTTCACTAATTAGCACCGTATGAGCTGCCGAACATGATTACGGTCATCTATGTAATTCCTTTGTGGTGGATCTCTTTATGAGTTAATATATGTTTGAGATTGCAATTGTTTTGTTTCAGTTATGAAAGTAGATGCATATTATGTACTCCGTTCTTGTCTACTTGTTTTGATCAAGCATGTTTATGAGAGCATGTGTGGGGGAACATGTGCATTAGTTGGAGTAATGAGAGGGTGGCTAGTGCGGTGAAAGTAAGAGAAGTTCCGCGATCCACTTGGGTATTTTTTACCTTACTTTGTTGCCTCACTAGGGATAAAGAAAAATACCATGTTACCGGAGGTGTGGGTGTGACCATTGCCACTTCTCCATGACTAGATCTAGCATGTTCTTATTTTAACTTCATGTCATAAGACTTAAAGCTATACTCTGATTTATCTTAATTATTGAGGTGCTAAGATTTAGTTCACATCTTGGTGGATTATAAGAGAGATTAATAAACAAAAGATCTCTATGTTAGGACGTGATGCCCATATAATTAGTAACTTGTCATGAAACCTTTTTGTTGCAATCTCATATGTCAATTCTAGTGTTCCATTATCTACCACTTTATTAAAGAGAGAGTGCATTTGTGAAACCATGAACCCCCGGTCCATTTTTAACCATAAGAAACACCTTTCCAACAACTTATAAGCATTTTCCATTTTCTGCCATTTAAAAATCCTAAAATACAAAAACACTTTTATATCTTGCATTCACAATACAAAACCCAAAAATATCGTCCATCATTGTTTCCACCATCCTTGCATATTTATTTATCATCATTGCATACTTATTTCTTGTTTTGTATTTATTATATTTTCATATCATTCTCACACCTTGTGCTTGACAACCACTTGGTGAGGTTGAGGGCACAAAACAATTTACTTTGTTTTGCAGGTTCTCAAGAGAAGGATAAGAAGATAAATCTCACACTACTGATTCCCCGAGAGTTCGATATTAAACCCTCAAGTCACCCCTCGTGGGGAAACCGTCTTTCCTATACTACACACTCTGCGCTTGGAGTCTCAACCTAAGCTAAGTTTAAGGCCATCAGGGGGGGGGGGATGAGCTCAAGGAATGGACAAAAGTTAGGGTTCATTTGGGGAAGAAGACCCCTTAAAAGGGAGGCCAAAAACTAGCCGTTGGGGCATTTTCGTGAGGCTGGACATGGGAGGCCGGCCATGTTGGCCAAATGGCTGGCCACCCTCTGTTTGTGCCCGGCCATCATGGCTGGCCAAATGGCTGGCATGGCCAAAAACACTATAACTTTTGCAAATAAACTCCGAATTAGATGAAACCAATTTTGTTGGAAAGAGGATGACAAGAGCTAGCAAATAACAAGTTGAAACAATGAAAACAAGTAAGGAAGATTTTGCAAATAAATGGAAGAGTTAAAACTTCCATATGGATGAACCGGTAAAATCTCCAATACCGAAAACGCAATAGAAGACGCATACAAAAACCGTTTTCGGTGAACCAATAAAGATGATAGCAAGGATGCAAGGATGCAAAGGTTTGAGCTCTCCACGAACGATACGATCAAGATACTCGGTCGAGAGCCCCTCTTGATAGTACGGTTAACTATCCTATAACCCGGTCTCTCCACTAACATCATGAGACCGGTAAAATAGAAAACCTAATAAGATCATACCTTTGCCTTGCGCATTAATCCACTTGAGTTCGATGAAGACGATCTTCATCTCCTCAAGACGCACCAACTTTCTTGATGCGCTTCGCTTGGTGAAGATTCACATGATGCTCCCCCGTACACCAAGATGGGAGAAGCACCACATAGGCACATCTTCATATGGCCTTTATCATCAAAAGGATGGAAAGCTCCAAGCATATGACATCTTCTTGTTGATCATCTTGAACTTGCACCACACCACTTGACACCGTCCTTCATGAGCTACACGAGATCTTCCTTTTGATGCAAGCTCATGACAAGACACCTATCCCAACATAGAGATACCAAGCACATAGATCATGGGTTAGTTCACAAGGCTATATTGACGAGTGCTTACCATACCATGAGATCACATGATCCCTCATGGTACATTACTAGCCTTGTGTGTTGATCAACTTGCACATAGCCTTGATCAACATATAATCTTCTTTTTCCCTTAGCCTTGATTCCAACAAATGGAGATCAATCAAAGCATATGGACACACCTGCAAGTAGCTCAATACAAACATTTGTCCATAGAGATTGTCATTAATTACCAAAACCACACATGGGGGCAACCATGCACTTTCAAGCGCTTCGAAGCTCTGCTAGCGGTTAATATCATGGAGCACGCTTTCTTGCTTCATGGTGCTAGCGGGGAATGTCATGGAAGGCGAGATCTGGGGACTAGCAATGGTGATTTGACTCTTTATGGCGATGAGGAATTGGCTAGGTGATTCCTGACTTGGAGCAGCGGCATGTATGTGGGGGCGACTGCACAGGAGAAGTCCTCAGTCTTATCTTTCAGGGTGAAAATCCATGGTCTAGCCTTAATTAGTTGTGCCTGGCAATGGCCTTGTTGAAGGCATTGTTTTGAAAGCGAGGATTGTCTTCAGGGTGAAAACCTGAGATCTATGATCGGGCGACGATAGCGCTTATGCACTGGTCCTTCTTGAAGGCGTCGCTTTTGGAGAAGCTGGACTTCTGGTGCTGTCTTGGTGGTTTTAGTACTGTTGTTTCAAAGATCGGATCACTATAGCGGGACTTTTCTTTTTTGTAATTCTTCTCTGTTTTTTCGGCTGTGTGCATCCGTAATGTCGCTAGGGCAGTGCGTTGTTGCAGAGGCTGGGTGTAATTGGTATCTTCGCGATATTAATATATGCTCTTTATCTAAAAAAAAAGTAAAACCGCCATGTGTATAACCCCCGGTAGCCCCAGTAGGTGAATCTTACTTGTTCTCAAGTTGTATCGGCATTTTCTTCTTTTCTTGTCGAAGGAAAATAGTCGCCTTGAGCTAATCGTTAGATCGTTAGCTGGGTGCACCGATGGGAGCACGGACGGGGCGTAGGCAAGCGCCGCCTTGGAAGTGGAATGACAAGACCAGTGTGCTTTTGAGCAGGAAACTGTATGATGGATTGTACTACATACATAGTCTTTTAGATGGAGGAGCACACCATCTCTACGCCGGAGCTAGACTCTGCCAACGACCATGAGGTGTCCGAGATCTGATCACCGATTAATTGTCAACGTAGAGGAGGTCATCTCGCCCCTTGAACTAGCTCTAAACGGTGTCTTGAAAGAGTAGAGATGCAAGTGGGTAACGATTAGAGTACACTCTAGAGAATAGAGACTATTCTAATCATGACCCACTTGCACCTCTACAGGACCTTGCCATACACACGGCTACGACCCGCCGTCGGCGGCGAGAGAGAAGGGACAAAGATTCCAGAGATTGGGAAATTTCTTTTCCAAGCAAGGCTAGGAGATGGTTTCTTCGATTCGTGAGTATCTTCTCTAATTTTCCCGTATAAATCGCTCCTTCCATTCTTACGCCTAACGACCGTGGCCTCCACGTCATCCCGTAGGAATTTCTCCTTAAGATATTCTCGTAGGAGTAGCACTATTGTTTTTCACTTCGATTTGATCCTATTAAATGGCCGAACTAATTAGTCCACAGTGAACAAATAGATGACAATTTTTCACTTCGCCTTGATCCTGTTAAATAGCCTGTGTAAGCCCTGTTGGTCGATTGGCCAGCATTTCCTAAACAGAGTGGACACATCCAAAACACCCCTTTTATGCTTACAAGATACAACAGTATAACCAAAATCTCAAATGGTGCAGCACAACATTAAGTGCTTCTAAGGATAATAGGACACCAGATGGGTATGCATCATTTGATTTTATGGCAATGGCTACAGAGCTTCTTCACATTTAGCTTGACTGTGGTGGGAACTTTCTCCACAACGTATCTTCCAATAGCCCAGAGGCCTTTGTAGGCGTGCGCGATCATACGCTTGCCTGTCACAGGATAACATTCACCAAATTTGTTGTGGACATGGGACCTATCAGCCTCCCCATCACTGCTGTCATCATATATGGCGTCCAACGTTAGGCACTCTAGTGAGGTTGCATTCTCAACGATATGGCACGTCAGTTCGACCATGCTCTTCGCAGAGCAGAAGCCCAATATCTTGGACTGGGATCCAGTGCCTTGCTCATAGCAAGGCACGGTGTACCTTGCCCCAACTCGAACTTCAAATATTTTTTAAAAATTTTGAAAAAATTTCAGTAGGTTGCCCCAACTCGAACTGAGACGGATGCCAGATGCGAGTCTATTCTCATCTGAGACTACCACGATAGGAACAACACACGTTCCTATTCACCTTTCAAAATTCACGTTCTTGAGGTTGCTGTGGTGATGTTCTGGCATCCGTCTCAGATGCGAGTCTTCAGCAGAAATCAGATCCTGCCTTACGCGAGTCTGTAATACCTGCAACCATAGGAACAACACACGCACATGCTAGAGTTACTGCATGCAGATACTACATATCGTGGTAGTTGCAACTTGCAAGATAAGAGGAAAAAAGTTACTTACACACAAGACAAAGTCCTCCAGGACAGGACAAGCATCAAGAAAGTAAACTAGAGAAAAATAATCATAAGAAAAGCCAGCCTATCTCCATCATGAAGAAAAATCTCCAAGTTCCGAAGGAATAGGAATTTGGCAGCTAACATTGGCGTACTGAGCGTCTGCATATAGAGATGATGTCGCCGTTAAATACATTCTTTCCTGAAAACTAGTTACCATGGTACGACTACTGCTCTATGAATAATGTCGGTACCTGACAATCAAAACAATAATGGAAGAGCTAAAGTTTGAGAATATACCTCGCCAGCCGAATGTAGATTGAGGGTTTCAAGATTTGGCATAATGAATGGAAGCTTGGCACAAGCATGATGAACGAGGCTAGTTTCGAGGGTGTCGATCATTTCTAGTTCCTTTACTTGCAACAGATCTCCAACTCGAAGTTTCTCAAAGGTACCATCGATGTGAACAACGCAAACATTTGGAGCTTTATTCTCTATCACTTGCAGACCTCTGCACAAAAGCACTGTCAGGTAGTTGAGCCGATGTAGAAGGCAAGGTATCTTGAGGGAAATGATCTTCTTGAGGGAAATGATCTTATGGCATTGCACGAGTCTCAGCTCTTCCATGGCAAGAGAATTGGAAAGAAGCTGCCCTAACTCATCTCCCGTAATATGCACCTGTAAGAGATGCAGCCTTGTCAAGCAACAAAGTCCTGCCATGGGGTGGAAATCACACCAACTGAGGTTAAGATGTCGAATCGAGTTTCCACTCCCATTGAATAAAAGTGAGCACGGGAAGTTGTATTGCCCTCCGTTGAATCTATGTACTGAAAATACGACTTTTTCGATCCCTGGAGTAATAGCAATCTGAAGCCACCTGTTGAGATAACTAGCCTTAATAGAACCACAATAACGAAGCGTGAATGTCTTCACGCCAGTGCCTGAGTGTTTTCGCATAATGCTGTCGATTCTGCTGGTGAACTTTGCCGGTTTATCCCTTCCACGTGCCTTTCCATTCAGGCCTAGTGTTTCTTTACTGAAGGTGAGGTTGGGACGGCATCTGAAGGAGCTTCGAAATGTGTGAGACACACAGCCAGCTTGGGCAGCATCTCGTAGTGGCAGCCGGGACAGTATATCATTCCAGATGTCCTGCAAACACAAAAATAGGAGAAAAGTTAACACCGAATAGTAAAGGCGCACGTATCCTATAAACCATGGGAAAATAGGACCATATGGAGTAACATTACGAGCCAGATGCTCTTTGCGACATTTGCTCAATTACATAGTTAAATATTGCAACAGAGTGATATTGTGGTAGGTAAATTGAGCATCACATCGAGTGATTTTCCTTGACAGTGTCGTGAGTGGCCTTCCTATAGGACTGAATTTACAAGGCCTAAATGCATAAGATAAAATAATTGGCATAGAATGTGCATGAGTATGACACCAAAATGAAAAATATGCCTCACATCCTTCTCTCTGATAAATTCAATGGCTCCGGGGAGGATTTGGGTGACTCTGTGCAAGCATCCGAGGTCAGACCTGATGTAATTTCATTGTTGATTTGCTAATTGCAAAATTTTGTTCTATAATGGAGGCTGGAACATGTAATAATCATGCACCGTAGACCTCTTTCTTCAGATTTTGTTCGGTGATCTCCATATAAGTGATTCTGCTATCATTGGTTTCTGCATTATAATTTCATAATTTCGGATATCGACGGTGCAAACAAAGAAGATTAAAAAAGGAAGTGTGCGTGTTTTCTTCTTCTTTTGAGAGGATTGTTGTATAGTGGATGACTAGAATTGGCAGCTAGGGGGAAACCCAACATTTTTCAAGTGGCAACAAAAATCAGTTAAACATAAGAAGGTTGAGTGGTGTTTTTCAGGTTACTAAGCACATACTGAATTATTTTGGAATCCGCTGGTACGCGCACACACGCACGGGCACTTTGCTAGTCCCAGCGATTCGTGAAATAGAGTACAGATCAGTCCCAACATCATAGCTGAATAACATTACTACCTAGCTAGGAATCATCAGAATTTTATTGGCGTACCTTCGGAAGCTCCGGCACTGAACATCTAATTCTTTTGCCGCCTCGGGGATTATAATCTTGTTTACCGGGCGAGCCCTTTCTTCTTCCAGCTACTACCACCGTGGAATAACAGTAGTCTGAATAAGTTGAGAATACGCACAAAGCAAAACAGAACAGAGGCGACGAGCGAAGCAGGGGGCGGCTTACTGCGGGACTGGATTTGCCTGTGGCCCTGATCCTGCTGCATGGACATGCTCATCCTGCGACGAAGACGACGACGATGCCTCCTCGGGTCGACACGAAAATCAACAAAACAAAGGCGACCGCTTCCCAGATTTCGAGTTCGATTTGATTCCGGCAAGGCAAAGCGCAAGCAGAAAGCCTCTTCGGCGCCGTCGGGAGAAGCAGTAAACCAAAGATAACTCTCCTCCCGTGGGCCTTGATGGCTTGGCTATAAGTCGTCCAGGAGGCTCGTATAACAAGGATATAATAACACTGTGAAAAAAGGATACACACAGTCCTGAAAAGCTCCAACATCTGACTACCTTCGTCCATGGGTAAACACCTCCTTGGCAAACAGATTAACAGTGCAGATAGCCACAAACACATGCTACCCATCATACATTGTTCTGCTCGACATTATTGCAACCCAGGGTACTTATATTCAGACTCCAAGCACCAGCACTGACACGGTGACACCAGCCGACCCAGCCGGTCAGGCGACGCGGCGGCACAGCATGATCCCGTCAGAGATGGCGAGCTGGCACACCTGGACGCGGCGGTCGGCGGTGAGCACCGCGTTGAACTCCCTGGCGATCCCAGCAAGCTCCCGGTCCCGCTCCGAGAGCGTCTCATCGTCTGGCGCGGCCACGGAGCCGCCCCACAGCGTGTTGTCGTAGGCGATGAGGCCCCCGATCCTGACCAGCCGCAGCAGTCGCTCGTGGTAGTGGTGGAAGTTGGCCTTGTCCGCGTCCACGAACGCGAAGTCGAACTTTCCCGTGGTGCCGTCCTGCGATGGCCATGTCATGAGCTCATCATCATGATCATGTCGTGAGTGATAGTCACGGAGGCAGAGGGATGAGCGTACCTCTGCCACCAGTTGATCCAGCACCGGCAGCGCGAGGCCGACGCGGAAGTCGATCTTGTGCGCCATGCCGGCCTTCTCGACCACCGGCGACCCTATCATGTCGTAGCTCTCGCGGGTAACGTCGATGGCCACGATCTGCCATTTATCGAGCACGGACGTCAAGTGAAACAATGATAGTATCGTGTGCACACACACCAGGAAGCTAGCAAACGGCAGAATTCTAACCTTGCCGTCATCAGGGAGTGCGAGGGCGGTGGCGAGCAGCGAGTAGCCCGTGAACACGCCGACCTCGATGGTGTTCTTGGCGCCGAGCATCCCGATCAGGAGGCCAAACAGCTGCACCTGGTCCGGCGACGCCGCCATGCCAGCCCTACACGCCCGTACGAGCAAAACGTCGAACACCAGCCGTGCAAGAACCGCTCGAGCAAAGACAGACACGAAAACGCCACAGGAACAGGACAAGCTACTGATAAGAACCGGACGCGATCCTTACATGGGGTGGGCCGTGGTGGCGATGCGTAGCTCGCGGAGGCAGTCGGGCTCGCGTGGGAACACCGTGGACTCCAGTATGTACTACAGATTTCGTCTAAAAATCGGTAAGTCCGCGATCGAATGCTTTGGGTGATTTAATTCGCTGCTATTTAGAGGGTCAGATTTACCTGGTAGAGCTGCTCACTTTTGAGGAGGGTCTTGCTGTGGAGGCTTCTCCCGGCGGCCGCCTTCTCCCCTTCTCCGGCGCCGGCGCCGGCCATCTCCGATGGTCGGTTTTTCCCGCCGGCAGTGTTCCTGGAAATAGGCTTATCAGGCCGTGTCGTCACTAACATAACATACAGAAATAGCCAAAAAAATAAAAAAAATAAACAAGAACAGAGAGCGACACCTCCCCCACCGGTAGAACGTTTTGACCGGCCGATACAACGTCGAGTCAGGCCAAATCTTCCTCCCTTGCGCCACCGGGCTCTTGCCATTTTTGTTGGTTTCTTTTTTCATTTTCTTTTCTTATGAGCATAACCTACATTTTTATTGGCGCCTGATTTGAAGGTGGTGACCGTGTCTGGCACAGAACCCATCCTGCTAGCTTCGGATTTTGGCGTATGCTCATTAGACGTCGAAATCCTCCTTGAAGGCGACGCCGAGGTACACCCCTTAGCCTCATTTCCTTCTGTCCGGGTGAAAACCCTAAATCCTCTGATTGGGCGGGCGGCGACGCTTTGGCGTCATGTACTCATTGGAGGGCGGGAAGGTGGCCTTAATGCATGTGGTTCGTGGTTTGCTTGCGACGACATGTTTCCTGAGGCGATGTGTTCAATTGGAGCCCCCCCTCAGCTTGTTGCGCTCATGTTCCGTGGATGCTCCTATTGAATAGTGGGTCGGCTCCCTGAGGCATGGGCGGGGAGGGGTGAGGGGGGTGGGGAGGGTTCCCCTATCTACCGACAACGCATGGTAGATGTGTTTTCAGACAATGGCTTCGACGAGTTCTAGCCTTTCACGACGGCGTTTT
The DNA here is from genome assembly GCA_012064385.1 of Puccinellia tenuiflora. Classification (NCBI taxonomy): domain Eukaryota; kingdom Viridiplantae; phylum Streptophyta; class Magnoliopsida; order Poales; family Poaceae; genus Puccinellia; species Puccinellia tenuiflora. Next base: position 2,603,087 of record QRDG01000054.1, read on the forward strand.
TGCCATCTTGCCATGTCTTCCTTTCGTAATCTCATCCTAAAGTTTGCATCTTGTCGGGTTGTCGGTACCGATGATTCTGGTATGTCATGCAAAGGTGTTTATTCTCGGTGTTCTCTTTCCTTGGAAAATCGTCCTTTGTGGGCATCTGTGTTCTAGGGCGAGTTGCTCTGCCTTTGGATGGTACGGGCCCCTTCGACCCAGGGATCTTCTTCAAAGATGGAGGCGGCGGGCATGACATTGATCACATGCACGGAGTTGACAAAGGTGGGATATTTCTTCGGTGATGTGCCTTGCTTCACGATGTTCCTCTTCTTTGTTCTGACCTTCCTGACGGATGATGGGTTGGTTGATGGCCTTGAAGTTCAAGTTGTGCTTTTTTCGATATTTCTTTACTTGCTTGATATTCGTTACCTGTAAACTGTTTCAGCATCATGTACATGTCGTTTGTTCTCTTATTAATGTAAAGTCTGAGGGCTTCCGTTATTTTTAAGATGCATTGGTCTTATAGTAAAAAAACAAAAATGGCTTGAAAGTTGGTAACGGAAATCCTAACCTTGAGGCAAGACACACTGAAGGCTCAATAGACAACTAAGCTAGCAACATTTTTTTTAATGCATTACATTCTATATTATGTGCATTAATTTGATTTGACGTCAATTTTTTGTCAAATATTCTGATTTTTTGTCATCAATGAACCGGCGGTCCAACATGTGAAACCAACAGCCTCATTGGTTCGATTAGACTGTTCGTCGAGTGAGCCCCTTCTCAAGGCTAGCTCGACACACTGTTCTATCTCGTTTCTCCTTGCAAGCGGTAACCCCGCAACCCGATGACACCTTTAGCAATTAATTGGTTTGGTTAGTGATCGTATCGAAGCTCAGATGGTGAAAGGTGCCCGCTCGCTGATCATTTTGACTATGTGGCGGCTATGGAAACTGAAAAAACAAATGTTTTCCTTCTTATTGTTTTCCTGAGTTTCTTTGTTTTCGCTTTCTGTTATACGTTGTGTCTATTGATGTGTTCTTCTCAACACAAATGACACACATTTTGGTGTGAATTCAGGATAAAAAGATGGAGAGTGTGTCATACTGGCGTAGGGATGGCACCCGCAGGGTAGGGGTAAGGGTGGCATCACCCCATACCCTTACCCGTCTTTTCCGATCTTACTCATCACCCGTACCCATACCCATCAAGGGTATAACTTTGTCCCATACTCGTTACCCGACAGGGTAGATGGGTACCCATGGGTAAATATACCCATGTTCGGAGCACATCACATTCAGTAGAAAATAAGCATAACATACAACATATAATCATAATTTAAACCAACGACACGTTTAAAACAACATGATATACCTATGAACGACAAGACACTGTAAACAACAACACTTTGTAAACAACAAAGCATACTTATGAGAAACATCACATTGTAAACACCAGCACTTGCGCATCATAAACAACAACACATTGTAAACAATATCACTTGTGCATAAATAGCAACACAACATAGGTTTTTTTTTCTTCCAAACCCTTCCCCTAATAGAGTTTTTATCCGCAGGGTACACGGGTAATGGGTACCCATTGCCATCCCTATAACTGGCGCTCGGCAGTTTCACAGTCTGATGCGAGAAAAATAAAAACATCCGAGAATGTGTCATTCTCGCACTCGTCTAGTTTTTTTTTTTTTTTGAAATAAAACTCACTATATAAAGCAAACGGGCCGCCTCATTAAAACCTTCCAGTCCCGTTAGGTACCCTGGTAAAGAAAAGAGTGCGTCTGAAACCTGCTGCTCACCGATCACAAGTTACAATCAGCCCTAAGGCTGTGAACTAAAAATGCTGGTGGCTCAGCATCCCAAGAAAACTGCTCCTCCTGAATACTTATAAACTTTGCACAGGAGTGAGCAGCCTGGTTAGCCTCGCAACGAGCATGAACAATGGAATAAGAACCAAAAAATCGACATAAATAACTAATTTCATCAAGCACCGGTTTGATCACCGATCTGTCATCCACCCTTTGTTGCCAATGACGGACCAGATCAGCACAATCTACTTCAAAAAGAACTTTTCTGAAGCCCTTTTGAACTGCAAAAACCGCTGCATCTCGCATAGCCAACGCTTCAGCGATTAAGGGATCCAAAATCCCCTCATAGGCTCTGCCCATTGCTCCCAGGAAGCGTGAACTGCTTCTTGCTACTACACCCGTAGCCGCAAGATTACTTTCACTTCGTATAGCCGCGTCCGAATTTAACTTGACAGTATCTGGTGGCTTCCTCCATTTATCACTCGGGCGAGTAACTTTTGGAGCATCTCCATCCCTGGGCAATTCTAGATGTGACCAGCCATGTGAGGAGGCAGGCAGAGCCGGCGGTTTTTGTCCGTCTCCGTCCCCGTCCTCGCTCCAGCCTTGAATGGGGAGGGCAGTACAGTCCCTGGTCGCTCTGCCCCGAAATCTGCTGACCCCCGCCCGTTCACGAGTATGATGTGATTCCCACACACATCAATGGCCGTTTGGATGATCACGGAAGCTTTGGTGGTACAAACCAGGAGTTGTGTAATAGTATAGATCTCTCTACCATTGCTCGGGGACGGTTAAAATAGGAGCAGGGCACCGCCGCCGCAGAGGGAAGATCAGATGAAAAACATGGCGAAGTGGCCTGGCACAGTACAGCGGCCATTAATCTGTGTAATCTAATGTGAGTACTATGGTCCATCCATCCGACCAGGGAAAAAAATCAATGAACACACAGTACTACTCCTTCACTCCTGCCTTTGATTTCATCTCATTCAATCTTTCCTGCTTGTGCAGAGAGTACAACGGCAGTGCGCAACGGCACTTGGCACCCACACCCCGATTTCCCTCCAAGGGGACGGTCCGGTCTTGGTCGCCGGCCGCCTTTTCCTTCGTCACCAGATCAGAAACGGCCGTGATCTTTGCAGTTCTGGGATCCTTTCTCTTTCGCCTTTTTATGTCATCCTTCCCACCCAGTTTGTTTTGTTCTCTGCTCCTTCTCTGCTTGCCATCTCCAGCTCTCCTCCATTCCCAAGGCTCAAGACAGCAGCAGTAGTACTTCAGAGTTCAAACCACCACCGACTTCCAAAGTTTCTTCACCTCCTTGACTAGTTTACTTTTGAGCCGAGCGAGACAAGATCATAGGGTACTTTTCCAGGGAAAGATATCATATGGTAGGATGGGGTATCATCGCATGGTTTGAATATCCAAAGTCGACCATTTTTTTAGTCCTATAAGCTTTTCCTGTCGGCTTGGGTTGGGTGTTCTTGAAGCTTGAGCTGAGCAGGTCGGCCGCCACACAGATAATGGCGTTGTTGGATTCATGAAGGCTTCATTGCTGGTAATTAACTTGTGAAAAGTCTGCGTCTATTCTTTTTGTTTTTGCGTCTATTCGGTTTGGTGAATGTGATGTAGGTTCTTGCAAGTTCTTTTTTACCCCCTTTCTTTGGCGTTTTAGACTGCACATATTCTGGCCCTGAATCGATACACGTTGTTGCATCCTGATTATATGGTTATAGTTCAGAATTTGACGGAATATATATTTTGTGTGTGTAGATTTCTGACAGCAAAAGGAGGACCAAATTCCCATGAAGTTCTCGCCACTGAGATCTTCAGAGCATTGACCTGAATTTAACCATGGAAGGGGGAGAGCAAAAAGTTCAGTTTTTCGTCGACGTGCCCAAAGACGACATCCCCATCGCTGTGAAGTCCCTCACCATCAGGACGACCAATGCCGGAAGCCGCGGCGGCGGCTCCGACTGGTCGATCCCCTCCTCGCCGTCGCCGCCGTCCTCCGCGTTCGTCTCCGCGCTGCAGTCCCCCTACATCTCCCCTCGCGTCGCCGAGCCGCCGCCGCCGCGGCATCAAGAAACCCCCAAGGTCTCCAATGCCGCCGCCGCCGCGCCTTCGCCTTCGCCTGCGTCCTGCACCGACGGGTTCCGCTCGGAGGACGCCGACGCCCCGACGAGCGCCTCCCGCACGCCGCCGTCGGAGCGCTACGACTCTCGATCTCACGGCATCGACCTGCGCCTGTCCTCCGATGGCGGCGGGCTGGCGCCGCGCGTGTCCTTCTCCTTCCCCGTGCCGCGCGTCTCGCTCACGCGGGGCGCCGTCGCGTCGCCGATGTCCAACAGCAAGCTCCGGAGCTGCGACGTCTACATCGGTTTCCACGGCCAGGGGGCTCCCCTCACGAGGTTCTGCAGGTGGCTCAAGGCAGAGCTCGAGCTACAGGGGATTGCCGCGTTCATGACCGACCGGGCTAGGTACTCCGGCGCGCACAGCCATGAGATTGCAGATCGCATCATCTGTTCAGTAGCTTTCGGCATCGTGGTCGTCACCATGTCCAGCTTCCTCAATCCGTTCGTCCTCGAGGAGATCCGGTTCTTTGCTCAGAAGAGGAACCTGGTGCCCATCTTGTTCGACACCCGGGTGTCGGACATTGCCGGGCTGTTCGACGGCAAGCCGGAAGACAAGGAAGGGATGGAGGCGTTCGAGGCGCTAATGCGTTGCCATGAGTTGAAGCTCGAGACAGATGAGAGCAGCTGGAGGAGGTGTGTGTCAAGGGTGGTCACCGTGCTGCAGTCGAAGCTTGGCCGAGGGACAATTGGCGAAAAGGAGATTGAGGGGTTGCCATTTCCACGGAACAGACAATTTATTGGAAGGGAGAAGGAGCTTGCTGAGATTGAGAGAATGTTCTTCGGGTGCGCGGGGGATGTCGAAGATCTTGAGCGCCCATTGGACACCATATCTAATTGTAAAACCAGTGAAGTGTCAGATGGTTTTGCTAATGAGGAGAGTGACACGATAATGACATCTGATGGCAAGTCCAGCAGTTTTGATTTGCACAAGTGCAAGCAGCCTATGTTGGAGACATCGATTGATCCAGCGATTGAGCTGTCATCAGTGAAAGAGAGAAGCCTTCAGAAGGAAAGATCAAAGCACAGGAAGTCAAAATTCAGGTGCAACAGTAAGGATCATGTCAATGGCAATGTGATCTTCATCAATGGCATTTCAGGCATTGGCAAGACGGAGTTGGCATTGGAGTTTGCATACCGGTACTCACAACGGTACAAGATGGTGTTGTGGATTGGAGGTGAGGCAAGGTACTTGAGGCAGAATATACTTAATTTGTCGAGGTATTTGGGACTGGATATCAGTGCTGAGGCTGAGAAGGAGCATGGCAGGGTCAGGAGCTTTGAGGAGCAAGAGTGGGATGCTTTTCAAAGGGTGAAGAGACAGCTTTTCAGGGATGTGCCCTATTTGCTTATCATTGATAACCTCGAGAGTGAGAGGGATTGGTGGGAAGGGAAGGACCTGCAAGATTTCCTATCAAGGAGCACAGGAGCAAGCCATATCATCGTGACAACACGGCTGCCACGTGTGATGAAGCTTGAACCAATGCACCTTCCCCAGCTCTCATTTCATGATGCTATGATTCTGATAAAAGGAAAAAAGAAGAAGGATTACCCTCCTGAGGAACTCGAAGTTTTGAAAAAATTCGATGAGCAGCTAGGACGACTGAGCTTTGGGCTCTGGCTTGTTGGTTCACTGTTGTCTGAGTTGATGATTGATCCTGGTGTTCTATTTGAGGCTGTTGAGCGGGTATCGTTAAATGAGAACATGATTGTGCTCAGTTCCAGTGGCGACAACTTATGGCAGAACAATTTGTTTCTGATTAAGGTATTAGTCTTCTGCTTCGCATTAATGGACCAGGTGAAAGGAGGTAGCCTTGCCTTGAGGATGATCACAGTGGGTTCTTGGTTAGCTCCATCTCCTGTGTCGTCAACCCTACTAACTGCCATGGCCAGCAAGCTGCCAATAAAAGCCAGTAGCATTCAGTTGTGGAGTCAAGCCCTTAAGACCACACTTTTGTGCGGCACACACTGCTTTGTACCACCGCGGGCAAGGAAAGCTGAGGTGGAGTCAGCACACTTACTAGTAAAACTTGGCTTGGCGCGAAAAGCTCAGCATCCAGGTTGCTGGATCCAGTTTCACCCGATCTTGCAAATGTTCGGCAAGATCAGTGGTACTTTGGCACCAGCAACTGCAGCAGTATCTGGTGTGATAAAAACTGGCAATATGTCTATGTACTCGGACCACATGTGGGCTAGTGCATTCCTTTTGTTTGGGTTCAAATCAGAGCCACCCGTGGTTCATCTTAAGGCGGTCGACCTGGTGCTCTTCATCAAAAAGGTAGCACTGCCCCTGGCAATCCAATCATTCATGACATTCTCACGCTGCAGTTCGGCATTGGAGTTACTCAAGGTGTGCACCAACATCCTTGAGGATGCGGAGAAGTCAATCGCATCACGGATACAGGACCTGAAGCAGGGATCGCTGTGCTGGAAGAAGAAACTGCGGGCAGACAACCATGTCGACGAGTTCATCTGGCATGAGATGGCACTGCTGAAAGCAACCCTGCTCGAGACAAGGGCGAAGCTACTGATGCGAGGTGGGTTATTTGATAGCGGTGAGGAGCTGTGCAGGACCTGCATCAGCATCAGGACAGTCATGCTTGGCCATGACCATGCCCAGACATTGGCCGCTCAGGAGACACTCGCAAAGGTGGTTAGATACAGGAGTAAAATCTGAGACCATGCATCACCGTGTGAGCTGCATGGCATGAACATCAAGATTTCATATTCCCTTGGCTATCTCAGCAATTAAGTATTGAGCATTCCATGTCTTTTCTTAGAGCAGAGAAATAGCTAGTCTGATGAGATGATGTGTAACTTTTTTCTTTGCGGGGGAGATAATGTGTAGCTTGACAACTTATTTAACCAACTTGCTATGTACAGTTCGACCTCCTTTATTCTACCACTGAATTTCTCAGACGAAAACTTGAGTAATATGGTTGAGTTCTCTGATGACTCACGTGACTTGGAGATTTTATTTGCTAGCAACTACTGCTTGTTCCTGCTGAACATTTTAGAAGATAACTCCAGTGAAGAATATTTAGCAGGGCATTTGTGACCCCTTGTGCAACTCCTTGGTGAAATGCAGTTTTCGCTGAGCTATTCTGATGTTGAATTTAATTGTACAAAGTAACAGTATTTCAACTGAACATAACTGAAACTTATTTGTTGCATACTTATCTAGTAAGACATACAGAAACATCAAGAATCAAAGTTTCCTGTTCCACATCACAGGCTTCACAGCAGTATGAGGTAAGGAACAGGAGTGAAGGCACTCCCTGTTTGGTTAGGCTTATTTCTGGCTTTTAGACTTTTGGCTTATAAGCCACAAAAGCACCCACAAAAGCACCTAAGTAGGTGCTTTTGATTTTGGCTTTTGGTTTATATCATCATACAACAATGTCCAGTTAACAGCCAAAAGCCAAAGTAACTGGCAGTTGCTAATGAAGGAGAGGACATGTGTTGTGCCATCACAAATTGCTCATGCGATGCTTCTTGGTTGATTTAAGATCTTGTGTCAGTTACCTTACAATGTAATGATAGTAGGCATGCCCATGTTGTGAGATGAGGGAAGTGTCATGGTCTGATACTCTCATCTACTACTATATTTAAAGACGGAACGTCTGCCGGCCTCCTCAGCGCTCGGCGACTATTCCTGGAACAGTAGGTACTGTAGTTTGCTAAGTAGCTACAATAGCTTGATCCGAGCCGTCGAACGGCGATCCGACGGCCCGCAGGACGCGTCCGTGACGGTTTTGCAAAAACACCCCTCCCAATAACATAAATCAAACCCGCAGTCCACTAAATCGCGAGGCGATGGACGTAATTGTGAATTACGAGAAATACTGGGACTTTCATGTAAACCTGCCCGCACAATCCCCCTCCCCTTCTCCTCTCCTTCTCTCTCCCGCACGGCCCCGGCGTCGCCGCCACCGCCGACGCGCCGCGCGGCCGCCACGCTCCTCCACGCACGAATCCGAGCACGCGGGGAGCTCCGCTGTCGTGCCCTCCACCCCCTCGCCGCAGATCAGCTACCGGAACGCTGCGTTGTCGCCGGGATCGACGCAAGGCCGCTGACGTCGGCGCCCGCGTCGCCGCGCTGCTCGAGGCCCCCATCTGCGAGCTCCTCGAAGCCAACCACGGCCTCCCAGGCAAGAAACGCATCTGATTTGCTTAATCCATCACCCGATTCATTGTTCCTCCATCGCCGCTCTCACTTTCGCCTCTTTCTTCAATCCTCAGGGAGGGTGCTGAGCTACGGCAAGAACTTGAAGCCGACGGGGTGGTCGTGGGGCGGAGGAGGCTACGGGAAAGGCAGCAGCAATGGCTTCTCCAGGTTCGGCATAGGAGACGACGGCGGAATCCTCAGCCACTCCTCCACCGTCGAGAGGCTCTAAGCCTGGGAGAAGTTGTTCCTTGATGTCCAGGTGCGCTCATCCGCAACCCGCTTTATTCTATAGTATTTACCAACTTCAGTTTTGATAGGTTCATCGAAATGTGCTGTAGCTTGAGCACACAGATTCATAGAAATGTACAGTAATTGAGCACACAGATTCATCGGAATGTACATCTTGATTAAGATAGATCTCAAGCAGTGGGTGAGTGAGTGAATGATTTGTGCTTTTGAGGAGTAGTAGACTCCTTTTGCTGTGCTGTTGGCTATTTGGTTATTATCATATTGTGCTGTGATTGGATATACCCACAAGGATTCAGTGGGGGTGGCAGTAGGTTCTGTATGAATAAAAGTACAATACATACCAAGCACATGGACACTGCTTGCATTGTTTGTTTGTTCGTTTAGCAGTAGCGCCTTCTGTAAATATGATATATGCACCGTAAGTGTCTTTGGATTCTTCCAAGTAAAAGATGATCTTTGTGCTTTAGTTTATCTTAATCTTATAGCCACGCAAGGGCTTTGTCAGATAGGAGCTGTAAAGATAGAAATTCATATGCCACTGTGTTAACTGAATATTGTTACTACAATACAACTGATATGATCCTTTATGAAATTAGTTTTCTATTGTTTAATTCCTTTGCCGTGGACCCAACAAAATTATTTGGTACAAACAATCCTGTTTAAATACAACTATCCATTTGTATTATGGGCTTCTCTCAAGCAGTGGGTGAGTGAGTGAGTGCTTTGTGCTTTTGAGGAGTAGTAGTCTCCTTTGTGCTGTTAGCTGTTTGGTTTTTATCATATTGTGCTGTGATTGGATATACCCATAAGGATTCAGTGGGGGTGGCAGTAGGTTCTGTATGAATAAAAGTACAGTACATACCAAGCACATGGACACTGCTTGCATTGTTTGTTTGTTCGTTTAGCAGTAGCAGCTTCTGTAAATATGATATATGCACCGTAAGTGTTTTTGGATTCTTCCAAGTAAAAGATGATCTTTGTGCTTTAGTTTATCTTAAACTTATAGCCATGCAAGGGCTTAGTCAGAGAGGAGCTGTAAAGATAGAAATTCATGTGCCACTGTGTTAACTGAATATTGTTACTACAATACAACTGATATAACGACTATCCGTGCTGCCGAGTGCCGACTGCTCGGGCTGTGGGAGCCAACCCGTGTCTACCCGTACGACAGACCAGGGTCTGGACTACTTCGTCTCGCGACCGGCCGCGCAGCCGCCGCCGCGCTCGGCTGAAAGAACAAGCTATGCCCGGATGTCGCCTAGAGGGGGGGGTGAATAGGCGATTAAAACTTTTTCTATTTAGGGGCTTGATAATTGCGGAATAAAACTATGTGTTTAAATTAACAAGCGAACAACCTAAAATACTAGGTTTGCCTAAGAGCACCAACAACTTATGCTAAGCAAGGCAAGCAACAAGGTGATAGCTAGATATAGACTTCAAGCACGATGGCTATCACAATGTAAAGTGCATAAGTAAAAGCTCGGGTATAGAAATAACCGAGGCACGCGGAGACGAAGATTTATTCCCGAGTTCCTCCTTATTAAGAGAGTACGTCTCGTTGGAGGGGTGTGAGCTCGCAACAAAAGGCCTACTCAAGATGCCACAAAAGCCTCACCCTATTCTCCGATGAACCGCACCCAAAAGTTTGGTTCACCTTCCACTATCGGAATCCTTCGGAGCGGATTCCGGAGCCCTTACAACTTTTGGGGCACACACCCACAACTCAATTGGGGGCTTCCAAAGCGTGCCGAAGCTCCACAAGCCGAAGTCTTCGCGGCACCACCGTCTAGGGTCCAATGACCCAAGAGTAACAATATAACACCCCTCCTTGTAAGAAGGAATGCTACCATCAGAACAACATTCCACACCTAACAAGCCAGCTAGAAAATCCGGCAACACTTTCCTTGTACCGACGGACATCCACGACAGGCAATTGATATATCAGAGCATATAAGAAATAAACATCAGCGGAAACATATACAAAAGCTCATACTTAACACATAGAACTAGACGGTGAAGCCACACCAAGACATGCCTCACCAAAACAGGAAACCAACTGTTCCAAGCACCCTAAACGTACATGGTGGGAACCAAAACACTCCAATCCACCTTGTAGAGTTAACCAAGTGGTCAAGGAAACAAACCAAAGCATGGTTATACACACAGTCAGATCCTAGAATCATGAGCTGAAATATTGAATTATCATGATTGAGCTAGGTGAACGAAAGGGTGGTGAAAATTCGTGAGTGAACACCCATGGGAGCTACGCCTTTCCATCTATTTGCAAACGTCACAGTAGGGTACCTGAAACAAAGCCCACGAGGGTGAGTCTAAAGACTCAGCAAGTACACAACATAGGCATTGAGTACAACGAAAGGTAACAACATGAATATAAACCATGCTTGAATGGCATGAGAATGCATGAAGAAATCATGCAACCGAATAAAATCAACTACTTCTCTTCAAGCTACTGCCGGCAAAGCTAGGGGGGACGACGTCTCATCCGAACCCCTTCCATCTCACACAAGGTGAGAGGACCATAACATGAGGATGGACCTAAAGGACCATACACCCGCAAAAGCGAGGATCACTCCTTAAACTTGGAAGATTCCCCCATATGGATTTTTCTATCAAGAACCATGAAAATCCAATCCCTATCACATACTAGTGGTATGGTGTATTGAAAGATACATAAGGGAATGGCATGTCTACTATTTCATGAATGTAGAAGAACAACATGAACAAGGGTACAATTTGTAGAATTCAATTTGTCGATTGTAGCCCGGTGTACTCGCCTCAACCGCTACGAGACTACCTCCTGAGAATTGGTGCTGCAACCTGTTGTAAAACATACATACAAGTCTCAAACATTGCACCAAAGCACCACCTGTAAAGCAAGCATATAACACGGTGCTAATCGCATCTCGGGAAAGCAACCCTTTGCTGTCCCTTCACGAGAGAATTCACAACTCGAGCTAGGGAGCTCGGAAACAAGCAAACAAGATGTCTATGAATTCATACGGAACTTAGATACAAACAACTCCAAACATTGGAACTGAAAATATGAAGTTATATATAGGTCATAACTAGCAAAATACTTGGCTGCTGTTTCCAGGTTTCAGAGTATCAAGTAGCTACCTTTGGAGATACATAGAAACAAGAATTCTCATGGAAATCGAGTAAATCCTTTTGTGTTGGAAACTAGGTATCACCTACAAACTAGGAGAAGACAGTTCATGAATTTAGATGAATTGCGGAAGCTCCTAAATCCCACGTGAAAACACTACTTTTCACTGTTTCTGAAATTCGGACTGCTGCAAAGAAACCGATGTATCTGGAGTTCCACAACTCCGATTGAAGTGTTTAACCACTCAAAATCATCGTGGAATCGATAGCTATAAAACATACTTCAGGATGCCCATCTAATTTTGCCATCTGGGCACTCGAAATTGGTGATTTCCTGATCTACATGCGCAGGAACAGCAGTTACAACGATTTCCTCTCTATTTTCTTATGGATCTGCTACTCCCCTTCCATGACCACCAAGGATGCCTCACCAAAACAGAACGTTGGTGCAGGTAAGAAGAGGTGAACCTCACCTTAGTGGTGGAACTGGAGGGGATTGGTGAAGAGAGTGTTGGGGAGTGAAGGTCTTCTCTTCTTCTTTCTTCTCCTCCGCTTGTTCCTATCCTCTTCTTGTTCATGCCCTCTTGGTCTACCTCTTCCTTCTCTTCTTATTCCCCACAACCAGGTCAGAGGGATGCCCTAGAGGTGGTGGAGGGTATGGTGCAGCTTGGAGGGCCTAGGGAGGAGAGGGGAGGGCAAGGAGGAGACACCATGGGAGAGGGTCGGAGCTCTCGGGTGAGGGAGAGATGGCTGAGGAGAGATTCAAGTGGAGAAGGAGAAACGGGAATAGGCTGCTGCCTCTTGACATGCGTGAGGAAAAGGATGACTGCTCCCTTTATCCCCCAAGGATAAGAACATAAATTTTGGTAAATAATGAAGTTTTAAATTCGAGTTAATATCATCCATTAGATTGCAAAAACCACAAAAGATGTACCCGGACTCCGATTTAGTAAAATGAGAAGTCCATATCGACCGTCTCGATGAGCCTGACATAACTATGGAGTCGGATTTATGATTCCATAAACCAGTTAAAATAAAAAAAATAGAGAGTCCAAAGCATATTTTATCGGAAAGTCGATCATCAGAAATCGGGGGTGTTACAAACAAGCTCTCAACCTTCAATCCCACGAATCACCGTGGGGAACACAACCCGATGCAACAAATGCAAAAGGGGAAGATCACACCAAGTGGTCAAATTCTTCTCCCCAAAATCCAACCAAAGCAACTAATGCTATGGAGTGATTTAGGAGGAAGAACGGAGGAGAAACACCAAGAACTCTAAAATCTAGATCCCACGAGTCCCCTCACTTAGAGGAGATTTTGTTTGGTGGAAAGATGGATCTAGATCTCCTCTCTTGTTTCCCTAAATTTGGGCAAGAATCATCGGAGGGATTAGAGGGAATCGAGCTCTCAAAATATTGGCAATGGAGGAGAGAGAGCAAGGGATGAGATCTCCACAAAAAATGGGGAAGAAACCCCTTTTATAGGTGGCTCCAAAAAGGAGCCGTTGGGGAAGAAAAAGTGGGACAAAGAGGAAAAAAAAAGGCAGCCAGGCAACCCGGCCTCGGGCCGGCCTGCAGCCGGCCTGGCCGGGACAGAACGAAGCGAACAGAAAAACGAAATAGCAGATAAGCAGGCGGCCTGGCCTGGCAAGCCGGCCTTGGGCCGGCCGGGGAAGTTGCTGGGCCGGGCAGGTGGCCGAATGAGCCGGCCTGCCCCCGGCCTCGGGCCGGCCACGCGGGAGAAGCCTAGCCGGGACACCACCCGAACGGTCCGGCCTTGGGCCGGCCTCGGGCCCGGCCAGGCCGGCTTCCCTTTTTTTTCGTTTTCAAATCTGATTTTGAATATTCTGTTTTAAAAAGTACCGAGAATAAAACCGCAAAATCTTTCACATACGAACTCCGTTTTTGATAAACTTGGACTCGTTGGAATCGTCACAACGAGCACTACACGAATATGCAGAGAAACATCATAGTCCAAGAATATATTATAAAGATAAATGGGGAAAGGTAAAAGCTCCCGTTTGCAAATCGGAAATGCAATAACTTTCACCCACGAACTCCGTTTTCAATAATCTTGGACTCGTTGGAATCGTCACAATGAGCACAACAAGATTATTCATAGAAACATCATAGTTCAAGAAAATATTATAAAACCAAATGGGGAAGTTAAAAACTCTTTTTCGCAAACCGAAAATGCCGGAACTTTTGCAATTGACGTCCGAATGAAATAAAACCAATTTTGTTGGAAAGAGGACGACAAATGCTACCTTTGAAAATGACAAACAAGCAATGGAGATTTTGCAAAGAAATGGAGGAGAGAAATCTTCCGCTCGGATAAACCGGCAAAATCTCCAATACCGAAACCGCAATAGAAGACGCATATGAAAACCGTTTTTGGTGAACTTAGCTTTGTCATGACGAGCACGACAAGCACCAAGACCACACCACGATTCGAGACAAATAAGAACCAATAAATATGATAGCATGGATGCAAAGGTTTGTGCTCTCTACGGCGATACAGTCACGATATTCGGTCGAGAGCCCCTCTTGATAGTACGGTTACCTATCCTATAATCCGGTCTCTCACTAAACAACATGAGACCGGTAAAATAGAAACCCTATCAAGATCATACCTTTGCCTTGCGCAAAAATCCACTTGAGGTCGATGAAGTTCCTCTTCATTGCGCTTCGCTCAGTGAAGATTCACTTGATGCTCCCCCATACACCAAGATGGGAGACGCTCTCTTCGGCACATCTTCACTTGGCCTTGAGTGATGATCAACCCGCACAAAGCCTTGATCAACACACACTTTTCTTCTTCCCTTAACCTTGACTCCAACAAATGGAGAACAAGCAAACAAATGGACAACCTATAAATATAGCTCAATGCAAATATTAGTCCATAGAGATTGTCATTAATTACCAAAATCATGCATGGGGGCAACCATGCACTTTCATCGGCGCTGTCGTTCATCCACGCAGCCTTCTATTTCCTGCTCTACATGTGGTCATCCCCACCGCACGCGTCCCCCTCGGTTCCGGCCCTATGGTCGCCGTGCTCGCCATCCATGTTGTTTCATCTGCATCAGGTATTGTTGTTCTCTTCTTTTTTTGTTAGTATATGCTATTTTCTTGGTTATGTTTTGATTTCTCTATTCTTTGGTTTTTGTGTTAGGTTGTGTCCAGATTCATGGTTGCTGGGCATTCTAGATATTGTCCTGTCACTTCCCGCTTGAGAAGATCAGGATTTCCAAAATAGACTGGTCACTAAATGGAAGTAAGGTCATGTACTATTTGCTTATTGTTTTCTGAATTTCTTATATTTTGGACTTCTATTCATAGTTAGTTTATATGCTTTCTCAAACACTTGCAGGGTATTATTAATCATCCAGTATGCAAGCATCAAATTCACTTGATATGTAAGAGTTGTTTACATGGTTTTCTACTCAGGACAGTGGACTTCGTCAAGGGCTCTCAAATTCAGTTTGATATTACTGCCGATGCATGTTCTTATTTGTCTTAGGCATATATTTTGGAAAAAGTTTTCTATGTTATTTATTCCATCACAAAATTTGGTCTCGATTAGAAAAAATTATTGTTACATAAACCAAGCATATTGATTTGTTAGCAAAACTGTGTTAAACAATGAGGTTTCTCTTCCCATGGCTATGGTGAGATCGTGCGTAGGATTCCTTTTCTTGCTCAAGTTCTCTTCAGCATGATATCATAATTGTAGTGGCTACTGAGCTTTAGCCTACCACCTGAGTACTCGGTATTTTACTACTTCATTTTCTTATGTGCATGAAGCATCGGTGGAACAGTTTTGCTTCTCCATGCTGATTGTTTTGCATTTTGTAATTTCTGATTCTTCATTACTTTGTACAGGTGCCCACCACAATGATGAAAGCAACACTGCTGAAGGCTATTGCCTCAATTCTTATTGACGGAGAACAAACAGTATAGTTGTCTGTGCTCCCTGTCATTGAGTCCTCTGACCATTGAGTTCTCCAAGGTGTTCTCCTAATTGTGGATTGCAAAATAAATGTCAGGAACAGAAGGTGAGTACTGCATGTTTTGTAGATTTGTTGGTTGTTCCTGTCTTGAATGGTTTTATCCACGACTGGTTATTCTCAGATGAGATTAGGTGGTGGATTTTTATCTTAGAATATGTTGTCAAGGTTTTGGGTTAAACAATTTGGTCTTGGATAATAATTTATATTTCTTAGACTTTATGTAAGCAATAATCACATATGGAAATGGGTTCTAATTCTTTTAAGCCTTTTTTTAACATATTGATAAGGTGCTGCAGATTAACTTAGGGCCTTGGAGCTACAAATGGATCAATTATTACTAGAAGTTCCGAAGTGGTGTGTGTGTACTTTACATATTCCCTTCCTTTCGATTGAGAAAATGATTGACAACCTGTTGTTTCCTTTCTGCTTTATCTCTTCCTTTAGTGCTTGACTTCATAAAAGATAAAGATCCACATGTTTCTCGCATTTGAATTCACTTACGTGATTTCTAAAAATAAATAATCAGTGCACCTGATATACATTTGTTCGTGGCTCAGTTTCAAATTGTTGGGTGCTTCATACTTCAGTTCAGCATGTTGTTGTAAGATGTCGTGTGAGGTTCAGGTTTATCACTGTGTATTACTCCCTTTGTTCCTTTTTCTTATCGCCATTTATACTGTGATTTGTACTTCCTCAGTTCTCTGTCCGCGACAACAGCAACAGAATGGAGGGAGTATCAAATTTGGCCAGATCATTGTGTAATATCCAGAGAAAGAATAGAAGCATATACAAGCAAAGAGGATATTATTTAGATGTATCATTTTATATTATCTTGGTTAGTTCGAAAAGTAGAATGTACTAGCTCTCCCTACAACAAATGCAAACTCCCCAAAACAAGCCTGTGTAATTTGCAGCTGGTTCAGAGGCTGTTTGGCATGTACATTGTTCAGTGCTTCTGTCCTTTCGCCAGGCTGATGTATAATTTTTTGTTAATTGATCAATGTATAAAATTCATTTAGTTGCGACATACTTCTCTATTGAGGTGATGCTCTAATACCCGTCTCTTAGCATTGACAGGGGCATTTGAAATGGCAATCAAATCATATTATTTGTATTGGACACTTGATTATATGAGAACGGTATCATTATTATTCGGCCTTTTGTGATAGCTCCACCCTTCACATACATGTGCCAGCTCTTATTTCCCTGGGGAAAAAGTTTTTTGTCAGCTTGATTTTACATGTTCGGATCTAAAGTGAGTCAAAAACTCGCAACTTTAGGAATTACAGCTGAGAGATTACTAATTATTTTGGTAAAGCACTAAGGATCCTTATCATTATCTACAGCTTCATGGTCTGCCCTACAAATGCTGGGGTAGACGAAATTAACAGCTCTGTTTTCGACCGAGTTCCAGGTTCTGCAAAGGTTAGCCTTAGCTGTGACTCCATATCAAAATCAACTAATCATGTCAGCGATACGGACTTACTATACCCACCGGAGTTCCTACATTCCATATAAGAAAACAACTTCCCACACCATAAGATTAGTCTGAAAATTGGCGTGCCAGTTATGATTATCAAAAAATATTAATCAGTCGATGGGTTTATGTAACGGTGCTCGCCTGCTTATAACAAGACATTGTGAAAGGGTGCTTGAAGAAGAAATCATTACTGCCTCTCATAAGGGCGAACGTCTTTGCATTCCTCGAATTGTTTTGGCTGCCCTATGGAATTCAGTTAAATAAATGCGCTTTCGCACTCATTACATACTAAAATTAGAAATTGATAAGCAAACAGAAACATTTTTTAACATTCCAGTTTGCTTAAAAATTGGACATGCTCTAGAATATAACGGATTTTTCCCTTTTCAAAAACAATTTCATAAACTATTAAATTTCTGACGGGCGGGCCTACCCTATTTAACCAAATTAGAAAAAAGTTGTAAATGTAAAATTTTCCTACCAAATTTCAAAATATTCAGGTATAAACTACTTTCGAATGTGCATCTCTATAAAATTTGAAAATTTCCCACCAAATATTCACAAATATGCCAACTTTAACACCAAAAAAAATCTGACTATATACAACATTTGATCAAATTTGAAGTTTGAAAACTTTAAAATATCCCATGTCTTTTGAATCTGAGCACTTAAAAACCACCAAAAAAATGCGAACAGCTTCAAGCAATTTTGAAATTTAAACAATTTGTAAATGAAAACTTCTCCTTTCCTGATTTCAACACATTCAAATCTAAACAACTTTTGAATGGATACATCTTCAGATTTGAATTTCTCCCACCACCGCACTCATAAATATGACAAATATAACAACATTAACACAACCAAATAAACGCTTACTATTTATGCCATATGACCAAATTCCAAATTCGAAAAACTTCAAAAATTTCAATGGCTTCCAAATTTGAGCATTTAAAAGCCAACCGAAAAAAGCATACAAATAGCTTCCCACTTTCACCAATTTTTGAAATTCAAACAAATTATAAATCAATATCTCTGAATATATCCATTGGAAAAAAAGTAATATATCAAAACAACCAGAAAAATACAAACACCCTAATTATGTTTAAAAAATGGAATATTCAAATTCTGTTACCATTTAGACGTAATTCAAATTTTAAATATTGCCGACGAAATAAAAACATGGTCGAACATTTCAAACTACTAAACATTTGAATATTCTACAAATTATATAAAAATTGCTCAACAAAAATGCTGCCTATTCATAACAAAATAAACAACATGTTTGTAAATTCTAATTTGGCTAACATTTTAGCGAATATACCGATATTCCATTAAATATATCGATAATGCTAAAAAAAACTATATGCTTACGGCAAATTACAAGTATATTTAAATATTTCAATTTAGCCAAAACTTCTACACCGTACGAATAAACTTTTCCCAAATGTGGAATCAAATTCACGTGGACTTCCCTAAATTCAATTAAATATTGCCGTCGAAATACAAACATGTTCGAAAATTTTAAACCACTAAAAATTTGAATACTATACACAATATATCAAAAAAAACTCACAACAAAAATGCTGCCCATTCATAACAAAATAAAAGCATGTTCCAATCGAACTCAACTTTCACATTTTGTGATGTATTTACTACTTAATTACTGACTTGGAAAATTCAAAGTACCATCTAAAGATTGCACTTAGTACAGAATTCACTACTATGATATGCCATATTTTTTAAAATAAGTACTATTACTCGCTCATTTCCTTTTTTTTGCTAATCAGATCTTCCATCCAATTCAACTCAAGTTCCACATATTGTGATGTATTTACTACTTAATTACTGACTTGGAAAATTCAAGGTACCATCTAAAGATTACAATTACTACAATATTCACTACTAATAAATTTTCCTTTCATATCAATGTGCACATTAAATGTCCCCTAAAATGCATTTAATATGATGTCGTTTTCCCCCTTTTTTTGTTCCCCCTATAAATTTAATTGCTACTTGAATTTAAAGGACAACTATTGCTTCCTTCCCGTGTAAAATTAGAAACTATAAAGATAATTTTACAACGATTTCCTAGCAACGATTGTTCAACGATACTTATTCCGCTACCGTAAATTTTAAATGGAATTTGTTTCCTTGCATGATTAATCAACTTTAATTTCTTTTTAATTACAATAGTACGTTCTGTAAATTTTCCTGCAATAGTTTCTTTAAGATATTTTTTCCACTACGAACAAATTTTTGACCACAATTTATAAGACTTTTGCAAAGCCATAAGTCTTTTTCTGACGCTCACATTTTTTAACACAACTTTTAGACAAAGTTTTTTTTTGTAACAGTTTCTTAGAAATCCTCCATTAATTGTTTCTTTAAAATATTTGCCCCACGGTTAACAATTTTTTTTACTATAATTTACGAGCTCCAAATCTTTTTAGGAAAATGATAATTACAGAAAACGAATAATGTTACAAATACAAAAAATTCAAATCTTTCTACCAGGAAAATATGAACAATAACTCAAACTAATCATACAAAAAAATGCCTACTAATTAGGCTAGATTACAAACATATTTAAACATTCTAAATAAAAAAAAATAACAAACACATGCGCACATTCTAAATATATGGCCAATTGTATGGATTTGAGTTAAACAGAAAAACTCCCAAATATGGAATCCAACTGAATATATGTGCACTTCCATTCATTATGCCCCACATTAAAATTAATAAAAAACACAGATTTTAAAACATTCCAAACTGCTTAAAAATTTGAAACATTCTACGCTATGTGAACAATACATTTCAATTTGCCCACAATCTAAAAAAATAACCAGTACAGTTGCTCCAAATATATGCATAAATATATGTATTTGAATTTCATAAAACAAACTCTCTAATTATGAAATTCAGTTGAATAAATGTGCTTTCGCACTCATTATGGACTTCAATTACAAATTGACAAACAAACAATTTTTATTAAACATTCTAATTAGCTTTGAAATTTGATATACTTCTAATTATGAAATTCAGCTGAATAAGTATGCTTTGGCACTCATTATGGACTTCAATTACAAATTGACAAACAAGCAATTTCTTTAAACATTCTAATTAGCTAAAAAGCTTGACATGCTCTTAAATGTGTCAAACTTTTTTTTTCTTTTCACAAATAATTTCAGAAAACACCACAATTCCCGACGTGTGGGCCTACCCTACTTAATCAAATTAGAATAAATTTTGAAATTGTTAACTTTTCCTTCTTAATTTCGATACATTCAAATCTAAACAAATTTCGAATGTGCAAAGCTTCAAATTTGAATTTCTCCTACCACCGTGTTAAAAAATATGACAATCATATGAGCAATAACATAAAAAAAAACTTTCACTATTTACGACATAAGATCGAAATTCAAATTTTAAAACTTTAAAATTTCCAATGACTTCCAAATCTGAGCATTTGAAAAAAAAGAAAAAAAACATGCGAACAACTTCCCACTTCCACCAACTTTTGAAATTCAAACAAAGTATACATCGATATCTCTGAATATATCCGTTCGAAAATTACGACAAATATATCAAAACTATCCTAAAATTACATGCAAAATACTTATGCTGAGATATTTTTTCCCCAAATATTCATTTTCCCCCATCTAGATGTAATTCAAGTGCATTTCTTCTAATTCCAACTAAATATTGACGCCGAAATACAAGCATGATCGACCATTACAAACTACTACATATTTGAATATTCTACAAAATATATAAAAAATGCTCAAGAACAAATACTACCTATTCATTACAAAATAAAAAACATGTTTGCAAACACGAATTTTGCCAACATTTGGGCGAATATTCAAACATGATCGACCATTACAAACTACTACATATTTAAACATTCTACAAAAATATTTTAAATAATGCTCACAAAAAAATGCTACCTACCTATAACAAAATAAAAACATATTTAAACACTTCGAACTGGCTAACATTTTGGTGGACAATAAATATACATTGTACAAAAAAAAATCACCAAGGGCGTGGCGTGACGCCACGCCAAAATTCAACTAGTCTTGCATGATAGCAACAACAGCTTCTGGCATCTTGATCATGCGCGAAGTCTGAACTCTCTGAAAAAGACTGATGTATGTTCATTCACAATTCATGCCGCCAGAGCGAAGATTCACACTCAGTGCATTCCCATCCATGATATATGTGTCCATGCTTCGCTGCAAGCCTGCCTAATTGCGTGCTTGTGCTTGTGCTAGGTGGCGGCCATGGACGTGACCTTGGAGTGCTCGTCGGGGGAGGCGCCCTTCAAGATGGAGGTGGGCTTCTTCGACACCGTCCGAGACATCAAGCAGAAGCTCCAGGGCCGCAAGGGCTGGCCCGCCGCCGCCGCCCTGTCCCTCTCCCATGACGGCCACGCGCTCGTGGACGTCGCCGACGCACCGAGCGGTACGGCGTGCATAGGTGGAGGGCTCCGTCATCCACGTCGCCCTCGACGCCGACGGTAGCAGGAGGCTGAAGAAGAAGATGAAACCGGCAAAGGCCAGGCCAGGCGGGACGATGGCAGCACGCTGCGGGTGACGGCGGTGTCGCGGTGTTAGAATTTGTATAGCATTATACTGTAAACTATACGTATTGTAACATGTATTATCCTTCTATAAATATATGAGACAGCCACCCCCTAGAGGGTCGTGCGAGTCCCCAAAGATCATTGTCTAATATGGTATCAGCCTAAACAACGATCCTCTCCCATCTAACCTAACCCTAGCCGCCGCCATGACCACTTCCGCCTCCTTGGATGCTGCCAGCGCCGGGTATCTCCCGCCGTCGCTCGCCGCTCTCCTCAACGCCCCTCCACAACCACCAGCTCCGTCGGTGCCGCGGTTCTTTGGCACCACCTCCGTGGGCTCGATCTTTTCGGCCCCGATCCCGCCGCCAAGTACTGCCGCGGCCGCCTACGCACTCTCCGCCGCCACATCGACGGCACCTCCGCCGGCGCCACCCGCGGCCACGTCCGCCGCCTCCACTGTCGCCGTCCTGCCGTTGGCCTCGGGGGGCTATGCTGCGCCGGCCATGACCGAGCTGCAGCAGCCCCCGCCCTCTGCCTCACCCGCGTCCGCGGCCAACGCCGTCGTCGCCCCTCACGCCGCCTTGGCTCCTGCTGTCGCGGCGCCGTTCCACTTCACCAACCAGCTCACCATCCGGCTGACACCGGAAAATTACCTGTTCTGGCGTGCTAAGGTGTTACCGCTGCTCCGCAGCCATGAACTTCTTGGGTATGTTGACGGTTCTCTTCCATGTCCTGCCCAGGTGATCACGACCATGCACAACCTGGCCATCAACCCGGAGCACCGCGCGTGGGTGCAGCAGGATCAAGCAATCCTCTCCGCGAGGGGGGCGCTGGTCTCGTCCTCTTTGCCGCTACCTCCATGGATGCTTGGACCACCTTGGAGCACGCCTTCGCCTCCGTCTCTACGTCGCGCACCATGGCGCTCCGTCGGCAGCTCGGCGAGGTCAAGAAGCTGGATTCCTCTGCCGCCACCTTCTTCCACAAGATAAAGGTGCTGGCGGACATGCTCACTGCCATCGGCCAGCCTCTCCGCGATGAGGAGTTTGCCGGTTTCATCCTCCAGGGTCTCGACTCCGACTATGACAACCTTGCCGAGGCTGTCAATGGCGCCAAGCCTCCGATGACCCCCCACGAGCTCTACTCGCGCCTCCTGTTCACGGAGCAGCGCGTCGAGGCCCGCCGCGCGTCTGGCGTCATCAACGACCAGTCTGCCGCCCACTGGGCCTCCCGTGGCCAGCGCCCGCCCGCGCCTCCCGGCGCCGGTACCGCGCCCTCGTCAACGGCCAAGCCTGCCCCACCTCCTGCAGCAACCTTGGGTGGGTGGCGCCCTGGCGACCCGCGCGTCTGTCAGCTCTGTGGCCGCCCGGGGCATCTTGCCTCCAAGTGCCACAAGCGCTTTCAGAGGAGCTTTCTGGGCATTGGCAACAACGGCCAGGGAAACGAGCGTCAAGCTCAGCTGGCCGACTTCGGCCCTCCTCCCGCCGCCCCCGCAGCCCACGTCGCTGCCAAGGGAAAGGAGCAGGGGTCGACGCCTTCCTACCCTGTTGATCCCGCGTGGTACATGGATACTGGCGCCACGGATCACATGACAAGCGACATCAACAACCTCACCACTCACCAGCCCTACTATGGGGCATGACAAGGTCCACACCGCCAATGGCGCAGGTATGCCCATCTCTCATATTGGCCAAGCATCTCTCATCACTAGTCATCCTAAAAGGCAGCTTCACCTTCGTAATGTTCTACGGGTTCCTTCCGTGACTCGTAATCTTTTGTCTGTTCCTAAACTTAATCTTGATAATAATGTCCTATGTGAATTTCACCCGTTTGATCTTTTTATTAAGGATCGAGCTACTCGGGACGTTCTGCTTAGTGGTCGACTGAGCCAAGGCTTGTACCATCTGGAGGATCCATCTATCTCTCGAGTCTTCAGCGGTGTTCGTGTGTCGTCATCCCAGTGGCACTCTCGCCTTGGTCATCCTGCCACTCCTATAGTCCGTCATATACTCCACCGTCATGAGCTGCCATTAGAGTCTAGCAATAAAGAGATAGCTGTGTGTGATGCCTGTCAGCAAGGCATGAGTCATCAGCTCCCATTTGTTTCATCTACTAGAGAAGTTAAGAGTCCTCTTGAGCTTGTGTTTTCAGATGTTTGGGGTCCTGCACAAACCTCTGTTAGTGGTCACAACTACTATGTCAGTTTTATTGATGCTTATAGTCGATTTACTTGGCTTTATCTTATTAAGCGTAAGTCTGATGTGTTTGATATCTTTATTCAGTTTCAAAAGCATGTTGAACGTCTTCTCAAGCATAAGATTATTCATGTTCAGTCGGATTGGGGGGGCGAATACCGCAATCTCAATACCTTCTTTAATAAGCTTGGGATCTCTCACCGTTTGTCATGCCCACATACACACCAGCAGAATGGCGCCGTCGAGCGTAAGCATCGTCATATAGTTGAGACCGGTCTCACACTCCTTGCTCATGCTTCTCTACCTTTTCGGTTTTGGAGTGATGCTTTTGCCACCGCTTGTTTTCTTATTAATAGGCTACCTACGCGTGTCATTAATATGAAAACTCCTATTGAGCTCCTCCTGCATGAAATTCCTGACTATACTTTTTTCAAGGTATTTGGGTGTGCATGTTGGCCTCATCTTCGCCCATATAATAGTCGAAAACTTGAGTTTCGGTCTAAAAAATGTGTGTTTCTTGGGTATAGTTCTCTCCATAAAGGCTACAAGTGCCTCCATGTGCCAACTAATCGTGTGTACATATCTCGTGATGTTGTCTTCGATGAGAACAATTTCCCTTTTTCAGCCATGCCACAACCACCAACCACTGATACATCTATGCAGTCACCTCCTATTCCGCTTGGCCAATTTGAAGATGTTGCATATTCGCCTGTTTTGTTGCCTAATCATGGTGCAGGAATTGGTCGTGGAGCTCGTCTTGAAGTGCTACCGGATGCCCCGGACAGTGCCACCACGCCTCACGTCGATCCGGCCCTGCATGTGCATGCTCCGAACCCCGCGCCAGCCAGCACATCGATGCCTCTTGGCGCGCCGCATGTCCCCGCGCCTGGGCCACCTCCGGCACCTGCCCCGCACATACGGCCCGTGACGCCCCCGGGTGAACCGTCTTCGCCGCTGCCCACACCGCGCCCTGCTTCGCCGTCGCCCGTGCGACACCCAGGCTCTACACCGCCCATTTCGCCTGGGCCTGGGCCGGCCTCGTCGCCTCTCACGTCATCCATGCAGTCGACGCCTGGGCCGAGCGCTTCGCTTCCCCCCTGCACCAGGCACTTCAGCGCCACCTGACGCCTCGCTGCCCCCGTCGGCAGCTCCTGTTCCGCCAGTTGTGCCACCTCCTCCCATGCACGCTGCCTCGCGTCCTCATACACGCAGTCACAGCGGCATCAGCCGGCCTAGGGTGCGCACTGACGGCACCGTCGCTTGGTTGGCTGCTTGCATGGCTCATGCTGTGGATGATCCAACCTCTGAACCACGCAGTTATCAAGCCGCTATGAGTATCCCGCACTGGAGGGATGCTATGGAACAGGAGTATCAGGCTCTGCTGCAGAACGAGACCTGGACACTTGTTCCCCCTCCACCTCGCGTCAACATCATTGATTCGAAGTGGGTCTTCAAGGTCAAGAAACATGCTGATGGTTCGATTGAGCGCTACAAAGCGCGTCTTGTGGCTAAGGGCTTCAAACAACGCCATGGACTGGACTATGAGGACACGTTCAGCCCTGTTGTTAAGCCTACCACTATTCGGCTCCTTTTGTCTTTGGCAGTTTCTCGAGGTTGGTCTCTCCGTCAGCTTGATGTGCAGAATGCTTTTCTTCATGGTCTCCTTGAGGAAGAGGTCTATATGCGGCAGCCACCTGGGTTTGTTGATCATGCTCAGCCCCATCACCTATGTCGTCTGACGAAGGCTCTCTATGGCCTAAAGCAAGCGCCTCGTGCCTGGCACGCTCGCTTGGCTTCTGCTCTTCGTGTTCATGGCTTCGTTCCATCGACGGCAGACACGTCACTGTTCTTGTTTCAGCGGCAGAGTGTGACCATGTACTTGCTTGTGTACGTGGACGACATCATCCTGGTCAGTTCATCATCCATGGCTGCCGATGCTCTTATTTCTGCACTTGGTGCTGACTTTGCTGTCAAAGACTTGGGCCAGCTGCACTTCTTCCTGGGCATCGAGGTTGCTCATCAGTCTACAGGACTTACTCTTTCCCAGAAGAAGTATTCTCTTGACCTCTTGCGTCGTGCTGGTATGCTTAAGTGCAAGCCGTCACCTACACCCATGTCCTCCACTGATAGGCTCTCGGCTGCTGATGGTGCTCCTTTGTCTCCTGAGGATTCGACAGAGTACCGTAGTATTGTTGGTGGCTTGCAGTATCTGACGATCACGCGTCCGGATCTATCCTTTGCAGTCAACAGGGTGTGCCAGTATCTTCATGCCCCCACTGATGTGCACTGGTCTGCTGTCAAACGCATCTTGCGTTATGTGCGCCTCACTGCGTCTTATGGTCTTCACCTGCGTTCTAGTTCCTCAGGCGTCCTTTCTGCATTCTCTGATGCTGACTGGGCTGGTTGTCCAGACGACAGGCGCTCTACGGGGGGATATGTTGTGTTCCTGGGTCCGAACTTGATCGCCTGGAGTGCACGTAAGCAAGCCACTGTCTCCCGCAGCAGTACAGAAGCCGAGTACAAAGCCGTCGCCAATGCAACCGCTGAACTCATATGGGTTGAGTCCCTCCTTCAGGAGTTGGGTGTTTCTCAACCTCATCCACCGGTCCTATGGTGCGACAACATCGGTGCCACGTTTCTATCGTCAAACCCGGTGTTCCACGCACGGACCAAGCACATAGAGATTGACTATCATTTTGTGAGGGAACGTGTTGCACAGAAGCTACTACAATTCAAGTTCATCTCTTCAAAAGATCAACTTGCAGACATCTTCACCAAGCCACTACATTTGCCCATGTTTGAGGTGCGGCGCGGGGCGCGGTTTCAGCGCTGCGCGGGGAGCTGGAGCGCGCGGCGCGCCTCTTCCGGCGGGTTCTTCCCGCTGCCGCCCGACGGCGGCTACTTCTTCATACACGGGCAGAGCGTGATGGACGAGGCGCGTTCGTTCGAGTGGCACGGCGTGGCCGCCGGCGACGAGGTCGTCGTGTTCGAGGGGTCCGTCACCAGGGGGCCCGCGTACTGAACCTGAACAAGATTTGTGCGCGCGGGAACCTGAACACTAAACGTCCGATCCAAGAGATCCTGTATCTACCTAGGTTCTTCACCGGAACAGCCAGCGCGAGAAGGATAGCGCTGCAGCAACAATGCCGAAGACGAGCAACCCAGGACGCACGCGGTTGGTCCCGCCGAAGACCGTAGTCTATGCTTTGAGATTAGTGTTGACACGCGGCTTTTCGGAGGAGACACGGTCGGTTGATCTGTATATGAGTATATCCATCGGTTTCGGTCGGTCGATCTGCATATCCATCCATATATAGTACAGAGAGAGGGGGAGGAAAGGGACGCGGCGGCTGATTTGACGATCGCGAGTTCACTAAAGCTAGAAATTGAAGGGAGAGGCGCCGGCGGGTTTGACGATGGCGAATTCGTCGGAGAGAAGTGAAGGGCAGGCGCCTGCGGGTTCGCGGTCTATGTTGACCACACCGGCGGCGGGCAACTCGAAGAAGATGAAGGCGGGGACCGCGACAGGGCCGGATGTCATCCCAATCGTATCAAGGCTCGTTAGTAAGGGCTACCCGTTTCTTAGCATCGACTCATTGCAGAAGCTGAGACTAGCTGAGCAGATCCTTGGCCACCAAGTGCTTTCTGCTAGTATTCACCACAGGAATCAGCTAGATCCGCTATTGAATTGTCTACAGTCTGTTCTCCATAAAGCTGAAGGAATGTTGGATGATATTCGACATCACTGCCTCCAGAGATCGCTCCTGTCTCTTACGCGTCACAAGGGGATCAATTGGGCGAAGAGGCTTTTGTTTGCTCTCAAAAGCCAGCATGTCTGTTCTTGCATGTCTTCATTTGTTCTTTTATTTTGTTTAATTTATCTGTAAACTCAAATCAATCAATCATTGTTTAACTAGTAAGTGTGGGCATGGAATTGCACCAGTCTAAGATTAGCTTGTTTTTGCAGACTTGTACCAGGTCGCCCCCTGATATGTCAAAAAAAGGGTTGAAGTGCCTGAAGAGTATAGAGAACATTGTAAATGAAGCTTATCGAACTCTGACACTGCTAAACTTCCCGATCCTCTATGGTGACAAGAGGATACAAATTATTCCTGCCAACTCGCGTACTACCGCAACTCCTCCACTAAAAGTAATTGGTCGAAATGAGGACTGTGCGAGGATCATAAACTTGCTCCATGAGTCAGAACGTGACGGTAAATCAACAACCAACCGGGATTCGGGTTTTTCGGTAATTGGCATTCATGGTATCCAAGGATCCGGGAAATCAACCCTTGCACAGTTTGTCTATTCCCGTGAGGAAAAGGAAGATAATTTCGACCTTCTCATGTGGATTCACGTTCCTCGGGATTTCAACGTGCTCAACATCTTGAGGGAGATGATGGAGGCTGCTACCGAGAAACCCTGCCCACAGTTCTATAATCTTAACACCCTGGAAGAAAAAGTGCTGGAGGAAGTGAGTACAAAACGGTTTTTCTTGGTATTAGATGATGTACGGTACAGTGCTATGGATAATACTAGTGATGACAGATACACAAAGTTGCAACATATAGTCTCTCCGCTAAGAGCAGGAAAATCAGGGAGTAAGATACTCGCTACTAGTCGAACAGCTGATGCATTCTTTGTTCTCGGGGCCATTCGATCGAGATGCATTCCCCTATCCGAGAAGGATGTTTGAAATGATTGGGGCTGACATTGCAAAAAAGCTGGAGAAATCACCTCTAGCAGCTGTAACAGTGGGAACCTAAAAGACAGAATAATGATTTCTGGCAAAGAACACGAGACAGAGTGTTGACTGGGGCTCGACCTTATTGTAACTTCTAATGAGTCAACTTATTGTTCCTTTTATGCGGTTTTGATTTGATTGGCGGATCTTTCTCGCTGATCTAACATGTGTATTTTGTTTCTAGAAACATGATGGACCAGTTTTGGTTTGAGTATTGAAGGCGACGTGTTTGCAAGTATGCATGTCTTGTTTTCACCAAATGTTTGTTTTCTGTTTTGTTATTTCGATCTTGATATCTGTCCTCGGCGGTATGATCATGAAGTAGTGCATTGGCAGCCTGGTAAAATCTGAGACCATGCAGAACAATCTGAGCTGTATGACATGAACATCAAGATTTCATATTCTCTTGGCTGTCTCAGCAACTAAGTATTTAGCATTCCTGGTCTTTCCTTAGAGCACAGAAATAACTAGTCTGATGAAATGATGTGTAACTTTTTTCTTTGGCGGGGGGGGGGGGGGGGGGGGGGGGGGGGATAATTGCAGAAAACCACCAAAATTGGGGTAATCTTCGCAGAAAACCATCGGGATACAATTTTTTGACAAAATACCACCGAGAATGAGGCACAACATGGCATGACTTGTCGGGCACACTGTCAGGTTTCAAAATTGCCTCAAAAGTGGTGGTTTTCTGCAGAGATTACCCCAATTGTGGTGGACCCGATTTGTCATAAATACACTTAGTGTGCCTAACCGAGCCAATCAATGCTCCGTGCCACGCTGCGCTACAATACCGGTGGTGTTTTGATAAAAAATCGTATCCCGGTGGTTTTCTGCAAAGATTGCCCCAATTATGATGGTTTCCTACATTTATCTCTTGTGGGGGAGATAATGTGTAACTTGAGAACTTATTTAACCAACTTGCTATGTGCTAATGAAGGAGAGGACATGCACGTGTTGTGCCATCACAATTTGCTCATGCGATACTTCTTCTCAATTAAAGTTCTTGTGTCAGCTACATTACAATGCTTCTTCTTTTTTTCTTTCTTGTGTCTCCAATGCTTGATCTGTGTACTGAACTTTGTATTTACGTTATGAAATTAATGGAAAGGGGGTTAGCCCGGTTGGAAGGAAAAAAAAACTACATTACAACGAAATCTTAGTAGGCATGCCCATGTTGTGAGATGAGGGAAGGACCATGGAATGATGTTTTGCATGATAGTAACAACAACTTGTGGCATCTTGGTCATGCACGAAGTCTGATTGTCTGAACTCTCTGAAGAAGACCGATGGATGTTCATTCACAATTCATGCAGCCACAGTTCATGCAGCCAAATCCAAGATTCACACTCACTGCATTCTCATCGATGATATATATTTCCATGCTTTGCTTCGCTGCAAGCCTGCCTGCTTGCGTGCTTGTGCTAGGTGGCGGCCATGGACGTGACCTTCGTGTGCTCGTCGGGGGAGGCGCCCTTCAAGATGGAGGTGGGCTTCTTCGACACCGTCCGAGACATCAAGCAGAAGCTCCAGGGCCGCAAGGGCTGGCCCGCCGCCGCCGCCCTGTCCCTCTCCCACGACGGCCACGCGCTCGTGGACGTAGACGACGCCGACGCCGGCGTCACCGAGCGGTACGGCGTGGTGGAGGGCTCCGTCATCCACGTCGCCCTCGATAACGACGGCGACAGGCGGCGGCGTCAGAAGGACAAGAAGGTGATCAGAAGGCCGGGCAAGATGAGCCTCGTCGAGCAGCCGCTGCGGGTGACAGTGGTGTCGCGGTGCGGCGCTGGGCGCCTGCAGGTGGCAGTGGGCGCGCGCGGGGCGGTGTCGGCGCTGCGCGGGGAGCTGGAGCGCGCCTCTTCCGGCGGGTCCTTCCCGCTGCCACGCGACGGCGGCTACTTCTTCATACACGGGCAGAGCGTGATGGACGAGGAGCGGTCGTTCGAGTGGCACGGCGTGGCCGCCGGCGACGAGGTCGTCGTGTTCCCAGGCTCCGTCACCCGGGGGCCCGCGTACTGAACATGAACCATATTTGTTAGCGCGGCAAACAAATCCAAACTGCAGCTTCACTTGTTTCTGTCACTGTCAGTAGTACTATCTATCTGAGCTGGTGATGTTCCAGTACTTCTTCTAACAAAATTGCACATGCATCAAACATTCAAACATCCTACTCTAACACAGTAGGAGTATTTTGTAAAATACCATTTGGGTATTGGGTTTTTTATCCTCGAAAAACAATAAAATAAACACAATACACATGAGCTGATGCTAACCCTCACAACCAGAGGGGTTTTGATTGATTAACCAATTCCCATATGTCTCGAAATCTATCCCCCTTTTTTTCTGATTACAAAAGAACTGAAAGATATGAGAATCATCCTCTGCATTCTTTGCATAAAAAATGCCCACGAGAAAAAAAAATGGAGTGACCAAGAAAAACTAGAACGGAGCTATGCTGTAGCAATTCTACCATGTATACAGGCAAGCTGGAGCACATCTATCTCTTTCCTTTTCTTTCTTCATTCCTATTATTATTTACATCTGAGGATCAAAGGGGGGCCTGCTCATCATCATCTGCTGGTAAGCTGCATTCGCCGCGGGGAAGCCGGATTGCGTCCCTGGCTCTGCCTTCGGCTGTCCTTCCGGCATCATGAGCCCTGGGAACCCCTGCATCATTGATGAATGGCGAGCAGCAGGCATCGGCATCGACATGCCCGGTGGGGCCATCCCGAAGCGGAAATTGCCAGGCACCGCTCCCAGCTGGCCTCGGATGCCGAAGGAACCTGAAGGGAGATGCGCCACCGAACTGGGCAAAGGTGCCTTGCGCTGCTTGTTCTTGCCTACGGTGCGAGAGATTGGCCTGAGGTGCGGACTGTGGAGCACTCCCAGAACCGGAACTCGCGTGACCGCTATTTCTGGCTGCTGGAACTTCATGGTTGTGCTTTCCCTCATATGTCGTGATAACAGATTTCAGATCATGCGAAGCTCTCTCCACGTGCTTGCGCACTGAACAGCCGGGGTGGGTACATTTGTAGTAGCTCCTGCAGAGAAATGAAATCATATTATGTTTCCTGAATCCTGATGAATACCAAAACTCTCAAACATTGCTCAAAATGATCAAACTGTGAATGACATGTAAAGCCATTGAACTGACCTTGGATTTGGATTTCCTTTAACAACCTTCTGACCATACTTGCGCCAACGGTAACCATCGTCAAGGATGTCGACCTCGCTTGTTGTCTGAACAACAACACGAGGTTCCCTGACGGCTCTCGATGCTGCAGCTACCATGTCAATTGTACTGGTGGTGGTGGCAGTAGGAATAGTAGCAGTAGCCAAAGCATCCAGCTTCCTGAAAAAGAACCAGTCTCATAAATGAACACACCATCATGACTGTGTTAAGTGGTTAAGCGGGGGGTGACACAAACCTTCTTTTGTATTCTGTTTCATCTTCACCACCATCACAGTCTATAGCAATGGGGGCATGTGTTGCCCTGTCCATCTCCTCATTGGACAGCGTTGATGAGACATCAACTGCATCCTGGGACTCCACGGTAGATGTATCACCATGTGCCTGAAACATGAGGGGAAGCAGATGGTCTTCCATCAACACCTTCACTTTGCACATCTTGGATGCATCCACTTTTATCATTTCCCCACAAAGATGCAGAGTTGAACCCTGTGTGTGTACCAGGCCTCTCAAGAACATGGACTTGTGGATCATTGATATGTAACGAATGAACACCAGAACGACGGTTTGGAGGTGGCAAAGGATGATCATGACTACCCTTATAGATTATCTCTGTTATCTGACCATCTTGGGAACGTTCCACCTTTTTCTTCACAGGGCAATTTGGGTGTGTACATTTGTAGTAGCTCCTAGGATGCTCACAGCTCTTAACTTGCTTTTGTCCATATTTTCTCCAGTTATATCCATCCTCGGCTGGGGTGCTAATTGTGGCAGAAGAGTATTCTCCATTTTGGTCTGTCTCACCATCTTCCTGCTCTTCAGAAGAAGATTGATTATCACCGAACATGGAGTCAGATGTCTTTGGTTGAACAATTGTTTCATCAGGAGTGTCCTTGATTGCAGTAAAGCTTGACTGAAGACTGGATTCCTGCTGATGAATATTTGACAATGGCTGGTTTTGGTGGCAAGCATTGTAACCCTGTATAACATAGAAAAAAATCAGGGATATAAATGCACCGAAAAGTGAGATAGGTTATTTTGTAGAGCAATAAAAGGCAGCGACAAGTACTGCAAGAAATAGTTAGAACCTAAAAGTCAAGGAAATTACCTTTTCCGCATATGAAAAACTTGGCACTTTTGGCCCTAAGTGGGGCTGGAAGGAAAAAACATCATTGCTAAATGTTCTATCATCCATCTTGGTGGCTGGTGGCATTGTTGAGTTAGCATCTGTAGCCATCAAATATGGCAATTTGCCAGTGGTTGGAGAAGGCTGTGCCTGCAACAGAGCATAATCATTACAGCTACATTCACATAGCGAATATAGCGTGGTAAACACATACATGTGTTTGGCTATTTGAGAGAGTTGCATTAAGATTATTGACTATAAAATAAAAAAGACCGAACTTGTAAGTTTCCAAAGAAAGATAAATTTTTTGGACAGCAATATTCTGCATAATACGCATCAATCGAAGTTGTAATCGGCATGCTTCTATATTGCAAAACAACTATGTTCTAGGCAGTAGATAAAAAATGCTTTCTAAAAAACGGTAGACAACAATCAAGGTTCTTCTGTACATATTAGTTAACTTGATGTTCGGTAAATGCAATTTTCATGTATTTAATGCTAAATAAAATCGGCATAGCTTACCACAACCTAGATTAATAGGGTATAATGGGCACATAGCACATTAGCAAACCAGTTATGAGAAGATGTCATACCATATTATTGAAAAGAAAAACTGGTGACTCAAGAAGAGTAGTTGGACTAAGACCAGGTGGAATTGATATAGGTGACCGAACAACTGTGGATGAACCAACACGAGATGTATCGATCTTTGGGATACTGAAACCAGCTCTCGAAGCCATGCGCTCGGCCAGACTGCCATGTGAGTTTGATTTCTGATTAGCATTGAAAAAATTGGTTGCAGGGAAATATCCTTTTGGGGTGTTGCTTTAGCTGATTGAGCAGGCACTTGCTCCCTCAAATCCGCAAATTCTCCTTGCTTCTCTGATTGATCATGGGGCTTGTTGCTGCCATGTTCACCGAATAAATTAGAGAATGGACCAGAGCTGAAGTCTTCATTCAAGAAGCTTGACATGAGTGTTCTCGGGCTGGGTGTCGGGGGCATGGCCATCCAGTCCTCCATGATTGATCCACGATCGCTGGTGCCGGCCATGTGATCAAGAAATCTTCAGCTGAAACAAGTAACACGGTATACCATATTAGTGCCATCGAAACATTGGGATGTTTGGTTGTACTAATATTGAGCCAAAAGCTTCCTTTTAAACACAAAACTGAGAACAAATGCTGTTCAGAATCACACAGTACAGTAAATCAGCCAGATGCTACGACATAAAAGCCAAACTCATCATACATAGTTCTACTTGTCTACATCATGGCAACAGGTATAAATGAAGAAACAACATAGAAAGCTTGAAGAGATGAAGAATCAAATGCAAGAAAAATGGACCCTTTATTAAACCACTACTGAACTCGTACAGAAAAAAGGCATTGCAACATGAACTGTAAATTTTACAATCCCAAACTCTGAATCCATGCGCAAGAGCCGAAATTGCGGATATTTGATTTCAAATGGATAATCAAATTACAACATCCCCGAACGTGAATTCCCGATGCAATTTCGATGCCAAGTGAAGAGATTCCACAGCTGAAATGAGGGGGAAAAAACAGAGCCATGCCCCCTGTTCCATTTGTATTACGACTGAATAGTAAATTCCCGAACCAAGATGCAAACTTTGCATCCAAACCATCTCGGTACACACCAAGAACTCTCAGACGGACGAGCGATTTTGATGCCGAAGTAGCCGCACAGACGAAAGCGATAAGAACAAACCCAGCAAAATATAAGCGGCGGAAAAAAAAAAGGAAATGCACAAGTGGAACCCCTCAAGTGGGCGATACCTCCGATACCGAATGATTGATCCCTCCTCTCTTCCCCAAAAGCGGAGGCGGTGGATAGATGGATTGGGAGACAAGGTAGTCAGAACCTGATGCAGATCATGTGTCTCCTCCTTGCTGCCGTCGGCGGCGACGGAGAAGGAAACAATTCAGACAAAACCTAAAAATTCCCCTGCAAAGAGTAGTGAATTTTGGACAAAGACTTTGCCTTTCTCGATCCTTCTTTCTCTCCCCCCTGGTTCTTCTTCCACCAACCGATAACGGAAGCCGCCGCAAACGAGGGAAACAAAGATCTTGCCGGGAGGTTAGGTTTTCCACTGACTCCACTCACCAAGAACTCCTCCCAGGAAACGAGAAGCGCACCGAAAGAACCCTTCCTTCCCTGTCGCGAGAACAAGAGGAGAGAGAGAGAGAGTGCGAGGCGCCCCCCTTTTTCCGGCCTGGATTCCCAGCCTCTCGGTTCTCCGGGTGCTACTTTTTTTAAGGGAGGATAGAGAAGAGCGAAAGGCGGTTTGACCAAGGAGAAGGAAGGAGGGAGGGGTGTGGGAGGGAAGTGTTGGAGGATTTTGTTGCCAGTGACAGCCGGGCTGCCTCTCAAAATGGCCAAAAGGCTGTCTTCTACTGGCAGTCCAGCCTCCTGCTCTGTCTATTTCCTACGAGTAATGCGACGGTTACTTGCATGTTTGTTTTTTCCGTTGGGTGGTTTTTTTTCTGCCACGGCAAAAGGCCATGGATTGAAAATGTCCAACCATTACTTCCTCTGTATCAAAATATAACATGTTTTAGCATTTGGCTTTCCATCCGTATCTAGATATGTTTTAGTACAAGATTCATATGGACCTTGTACTAAAATATGTCTAGATACGGATGGAAAGTCAAATGTTAAAACATCTTATATTTTGATACGGAGGGAGTACAACACAACTCCAACTATAAAAGAAATCATAAGCGGGTCTTTAGAGAAGCCAAGGTCATCCGCAATACCGTTGGAACAAGCAAACTTTGAATCTTTGGGTAGAAAGTCATCGGGCTATGCTAGAGGGCATCGGTCCGAAGATCGGATCGTCGCCTCGAGAGAAGAGGACTAGGAGAAGGGTCGGACACGACGAACACAATTGGCATATCCCTCCAACAAACACAAAGTGAAACACCACCACCACCAATGCATGCAACGTGTCCCTACCCACATTGGAAAGAAGTCAGATGGAACAAACAGTTCCTCTACATCCAACACCAACAAGAGAGAGAACCATCATGTCAGAGGAAGATCTAGGGGGGCTTTATTTGGCGTCGCCGCGGCCGAAGCCATGGACAAACGAAACCTTAACTAAGTAAACCTTCTACTACATAACGCATATGAAAACAAGGTCACGGGGTTCCCTTCCCTCTCGTCATCGCTGGAGTAGCCGACATTGGTGATGGAACCCAGTACGCCGATGCCTGACTGCCTACTTAGTGTCCTCTCGCTAGATTGGTTTTAGGGTTCGGTCTTGATGATTGGCATTGATGATCATTGATTTTTATATAGACATTGACTTTTGTTCCATAGTTAATGCTAATATTTACTCTGCAATTATGGAGAACGTTCTCTTTGGTATGTGGTAGATCATGGCAATCCAACTTTTTCCAACGAGCTTTTATCTATATTAAGTTTGAATGATATATCGAGAGAATAGCCAGAGCTAGGTCATGTGGCGTGAATAGCTATGCACCTATCGATCTGCCCATCGCTAGCGCTCGATGTCTAAGATGGTTAAGTGTGTGTGATATAAAGTGGATGTGGCCTAGGCCGCAACCTCTACGTTGTACCGTATCGCTCCCTAGTGTTCTCCTTATTAGTTGGCTAACCAATTGTGTTCTAATTTTTTTGTCTATTTAAACACAACAAATTATCACTTCATAAAGGCACAATCAATGAACTATGCGCCTTGCATATCCATGTTATCAGTAAGTTATTGACACATTAATTTATCAATAGAATATAATATGAACCCACATATAGAGAATTAATTTATCATCATGATTGTTTGATGGAGAATATGTTTTGTGTGTTTGGAAAAACTAGCTAGGAACTACAAAGTGGTGTCAACACATTAATGTTATATAAAATTGAGGTTCAAGGCCTAAAATGGAAATGAAAGTTTCTCAACCAAAATTAACAAAGCAACATCAAGAATAGCAACGTAATTATATATCATGAGTTTTTTATGAGGGACCGAACCTCTAGTATTTTTGTTGGAGAAGCCGTTTTTAGGAGAATATAGTTGGATGATAGAAGCCAAATAAACTCAGGTCTAAGAAGAATTCAATAATGAAAGTTTTATTAAATCTTATAGTCGTACCTAGGAGATATAAGCACACAGAAATTCAATCTCTCTAGCAGATTCAAACAGCTAAAATGAGTTACTTATTGTGATGGGTTCTTGCATGTGCAAGGTTGGTTACATGAATGAGGTTTGTGTCCACCCCTGCTGGTTTTGTGGTGAAAACATGTATCCTTAAGAAGGAAAATGTAGTTCACAACAATGGAGGTTATCGACAAAATTCGACAAATCAAATTCAACGAAAGTATCATGCATTTGTCCATGAATATAATAGTAGAGCACCTTCACAGAAATATCGGATAAAGAAGTATAATATAACTGATGCTATTAACACTTTGGAAGCATCACCCTTGATAGCTTAGTAACAGACCAGTACAACGGTTGTCAAATTATGCATGCCCCCTGCTTATTGTTTATGTGAATATACTGTAAATTAAGCTAGCACTTAAAATAGAGGTAACAAACCTTGACTGAAAAAATGTACCCTGTCGACATTACTCCAGTGAAATTTCATGATCTTGCCAAAAGTGTGTGCTTGTACTGATGCAGACAATTATATGTACTTTCTTAAGGAAGAAAAGTTGCAGACGTATTAATGCAATTATTCGGATATGGCCAGATGGGGTAATAGCACTGTTGGTGAGTGTGGAGGTCGTTTTCAAATATGTTTTTGTCCAATTGCCAAAGGAATTATTTCTTATTCAGCGACAAGCTTCAACAAGTTAGGTCAGGAAAGGCCGTCTTTGGGTCCATGCCTTTCTCTTGGCATGGAAAATATGCCTCTTGGCATGAGTGCAAGGTTGGTGAATGGGTAACTTTTTTCCAGCAGGAGAGTTCCCGTGTCATATTTTGGGGAAGAAAAGAATGCTAAAGTACTAATTCATGATTTTGTAGCTAGAATATTAACAGAACAATTTCTTCCTAACCTTGAAAGATGAAGTTTGTTTGTATTCTAGTCTTACCTTTTTTCTGGCAAAAAGCCGTGCCGACAATATAAATATAAAGATGGATAAAGTATCATTGGATTTGGAATTGGGATATTATGCAGAATCCGATACAGGCTGAGCTATCTCCTAAACCCGACTTGTTTGGCAAGTGATGAGAAGGGAGATACTATGAGCTTAGAGAAGAGAGTTAATTAGTAGAGATTGTAGAGATTAGGCATGGGATTGCATTCTGCTCACAATTATCTATTGGTGTCTGTCAATAGCACAGGCTATAATGTTTAAGATATAGCACAAGCTATTACCTCACAAAACAAGGGTAAGTTATCAGGGAGCTGATTTTTTCCTTGTAGAAAAATAGTTTGTTGGGTATCCTTCGAGCAAACATTTTTATACGTATGTCGGTATGTGGCTATATATCAGGTGGTCTTACCGTAGAACTTCTTTGAATCTCGTAAACAATTATCTTACAGTGTGTGAAAAAAATTAACCTCATGAACAAACTTTTAAACTTTATGAACATATTCTTTTCATGCGAACATTTTTTTCAACCTCGTGAACCTTTTAAAACCCTTAAACAATTATTCTATACTACATAAACATTGTTTACATGTCCTAGAGATAAGCCAACCACAGACCATCCTCGTGCGATTTTCTCTTTCTATAATAGACCCATTCCCAAGCACTCTCAGGTGAGACCGAAGGTATATGGGTCACCGGAAGTACATGACAACTCCTCCGTTGTTAGTCCTCAGATTTAATAGTGAGGATAATCTTAGTTTGAGCTCGATGAAGGCTATTTAAGATCTATATCTCAACTCTACACCTCGTATGCGTATTCCAAACATACCTTTCGTACAGCCATCCACGGAGTATCAACTGGATAGCACGAAAAGTCCATTTGGCACCCGGGCTACATGTAGCCCGTTTTTTTGAAATTTCAAAATCTGCAAATTTAAGTTTCCAAAAAATCTGAAAAAAATCCGGAACGTAGATAATGATGATTCCTGCCAGTGTGCAAAAAAGAAATGCGAAATATTATGTATTTCATCCTGTGTAAAAAAAGACAAATTTCTAGATCTGGGTGGTGATTCAAATCCTCTCAAAATTGTCAGAATTTTGTCATTTTCGTGTAGGGCGCAATATAAACTATTTCGCATTTCTTTTTTGCACACTGCCAGGAATCATCATTAGCTACGTTCCGGATTTTTTTCAGATTTTTTGGAAACTTAAATGGCAACAAAAAAATAAATAAAATACCGGGCTACATGTAGCCCGGGCACCAAAACGCCGCTCTCCTGGATAGCACCTCTTTCGAGACCCTTAAAGATTGCAGAAACGGCAATTTTGGATCCGAGTTGTCGACGGATGATCGAACGCCGCATGGTTCCATTTATGATCTTAAACATTTTTTTCACGAGTTTAGATCGATCTTTTTTTATACTGTGCAGCTAGGCACCTATCTTCCTTGATCTACTGTTGAGAGCCAAGTAATAATGTACTACGACTTTTCCTTAATTTCAATATATATATATATCTAGCTTTGTTGAAAGGAAAAAAAGATATGTCATCGCTCACGTGGCAAGTGCCACCATCGTTTCAGCCAGGCACGTACTCCCGCTTCAACGATCGACCGGCAGGGGACCCGCGCACCGCGCACGTACAGCGCCGAAGTGCACCAGGCGGCCGGCCGGGAGGAAAACTTTCGTCTTTTCTTCGGCTACCACATCGTGCCGCGCGGTCCAGGATGAGGAACCACGCATGCATGTCGTCTCACCCAACCAGACCACGGAAGCGGCCCCAAAGGAAGGAACTTGGCCGCCTTTTCGCCGTCGGCTGAAGCTGAAATTCGACGCAGCAGCGCAAGACGTTGCTCTAGCCACGATCGGAGTGGACTCTGGTTTATCGTCCGGACGTGGCATGAACGAATGGACGACTTTTACAGATGGGAATTGTTGCTTCGGCCATATATATGCCAGCTCTACATATCATGTTGAGTTTAGGACATTTTCACGGTCGTAACATCAAACTCCTGAGTCCTAAATGTATCTTTTTTTTTTTTTTTGCATGTACGCCGTTCGGTGTTTGCAGTATATACCTTCGTTCTTCAGTAAAAATCAGATAAAAGTTTTGCAACATTTCAAACGCGCCAACGCAGCACAATTGCCTATATATGCAACAATCCTCATTTTCGTTGCATCAAAAGCAGTAAAAATGTGTCGCGGTAACCATGACATGAAACACCAACATGTGCAACACGTGTGAACCTCATAAAAAACAACAAAGTGACATATTTAGGATGTCCGAAAAATCGCTTTAAAACATACATCCAAAACCATGAGAGCATGCATGCAGCAAACAACATTTTTTTTAAGCGGGTTGCTGCACTTTTTTTTATTGATTTCGTCGCTAACCTCTCAGCATCAACCATCGAGGCACCAAAA
This sequence comes from Puccinellia tenuiflora, assembly GCA_012064385.1. NCBI lineage: Eukaryota > Viridiplantae > Streptophyta > Magnoliopsida > Poales > Poaceae > Puccinellia > Puccinellia tenuiflora. The sequence goes on from QRDG01000054.1 coordinate 2,643,395, forward strand.
TCATCATTTCGGCTCGCCGACCACATATTTGGATCGTCGGAGCCGGACCAGTTGAAAATCGGACCTATTCCCCTCAGCCTACATCTTCATCAAGCTTGCCACCACGGGGACCTTCTTTCGAAGGCAATTTCCAACTCAAGATGGAGCATAAGGCCCCTTCATGGATGCCAACTGCGTCTGTAGTCATAAGGGTGGGTGAGAGGCTCGAGGAGAATGAGCAACAAAGAGGAGCACAAAGATTTTTTATGCGTGCAGGAGGAGACGAGCAAGCAAGAAGATGTGACAAACATGCAGGATTTTTTTTCCTCGTGCGAGATGTGATGCTGAATTTTCCTCCGGATCAGTCGGAATGATTGAATCATTTTTCGAAAGGTATAGAGGGATTTTTCTTTAAGGCCTCATACGAACACTTGAAAAAGGGGTAGCTTACCACACATGTCATGTGGTTTTAGAGCACAAATTTAGTTGATTTCTTATATATGATGACAATGTTATTTTATGGTGATCCAAATCCGGTTATATAGATAAAGGCCGCTAGCTTCTAACGAGCAGAACGTAGCGACGCGGAGTCTGAAGTTTTCCCAACACCTGCCCGGCCCGTAACGGGGACGCATGGAGGGGGGTGCGGGGGGAGGCCGGCCCCCGCGGTACGGTACGAGTTGTAACCGACTTGGACACGGATCGTTACCGATCTGGATTAGGTTAGAACCACTATAAATACATCTTGTAAGCCGCCGCACGAGATAAGACACACATTGTAAATCTCGGCGGTTTGTAACCTCACCCCGATATAGTGAAGTTTTGCTGGCTGGCGCCCGTGGTTTTTTGTCTTCTTTATTGGAAGGGTTTTCCATGTTAAAATCTCGTGTCCCGTTGGTTTGATCTTGCTTAACTTTATCGTTTATTGTCTATCGCGTGTAACATACAAGTGTTATGGTAGAATATTGCGGACGCCTACGACCCAAGGACCATCTTCTTTGTATCCCGCCGCCAATACCATGGTCCAGCCTTCCTAATTGATCTTGTCTCCGTCATTGCTGCCTTAGAGGGTGGGTTAGCTTTCTTCTACCCCCACCCCCTACCCCACCACACCACCGCCACTCGCGACCCTGAACATTACCCTAGCAGATGAAGTCTTGTCCCTAGCTTTGTCTCGTGACTTTAATGCTCTAGAAAGGATTCTTTCTTCGACTTCGCATCCAAATCAACCGTAGCCACTCTGAGGAAGTATTATCACCTTAGCTTCCACACTCGCACCACAGACACTTTTCACCTCATAGTAGTCCCATATTATGGGCATCGATTATGTTTATTTTAAACACAACATCAATTATAATTTTTTTCTTAAAAGCTGGTTGTCGACAAATAGTGGCTTCTAAGTTGATGTGTGTAATATATTACTCTCTTCGATCCAAATTAAGTGTCACAGTTTCAAACCGGGTTTAGTTCCAAACGGCGCTGACGCTTATTATGGATTGGATATAATACTTTGGTTCGCTTAAACCCTAAGTTGATTATGCCCATCACCAGGGATGGAACCAATGGGTGCTAGCTGGGGCCATGGCTTCCCCATGGTTGAAATTTTTCTGAAATCCCCCTTGATAATTTGTGGATTGAGGCCAAAATTTATCCTAATATAGATATATGTCCCTCTCCATCTTATTTATTATGTAATTAGTCCCCCTTATATCTCATTCTTGGTTCCGTCCCTGCCCATCACGGTGAGCTTCTTTTGAGACGACGAGTTACACGTGTATTCTGGTGGGCGTCATATGACACTTTTAAACAAAAAAAACCTTCGATCAACACGTCATCTCTTACCTTTGCACGACGCAACAGAGATCACCCAAATCACGATCGATCATGGATTAACCAAACCAGGGGCACGCGCTAGCTAGCCCGACCAGACTAATCAAATTATCATTTTTCTTGGTCTTGTAATCTACGCCTAATCTTCCTTGGAGCTGCCGAATGCCGATCCATTGATGCATCCTAGGATGATCGAGACACGGTTCCTATCGAATTAAGAGGAAAATCCACGTTATCGTGCTGGAAAAAGGAGAAGAAACTTCCATCGATCCGAGGTAGACACTCCTGCATACATAATCGATCCACGTGTACACACACGGTGGCCACTTGGTCAGTGGTGAATGGTGATCCGTATTATAATACCATCACGGTTTAGCGAGACGGTAGGAATCGTTTTGCGCAACTCCATCCACGGGCCACAGTTCACGTGATCACCGTGCGTACGTATACATGATGCGATGGCACGACGTCTCGATCGTTTTAGTGGTTTGGCCGGTCCAATTAGAGGGCATACACGTGGCGCACAGGAACTTGGGTAAAGCTTAATCAGGCTGGATCGTCATCAAAGATAGGATATATATTCGACTGTATTGCAGTACAAAGTTTCTTGTTTTCAGTCCAAGTAATCAGAGGAATTCAGAGCAAACAAATTAAGAATCGAATTAACAAGGTCAACGATACGAAACAGGCGACCCGGATTTCGTGCGTGTTGTAGGTAGGGTTGCTCGAGGAGCAGAACAAGGGATCGCATCACGTGGTGTCACATGCGGAGCCAAGACTTTGCATCGCAAAAGGTGTAGAAAATGTACCAGTATTTACTACTACACCTTCTTGCTTGCATATTCTACTCCGTACTAGTGATCAGCTGGGATTACTTACTACTGTACTTGCGTAGCTCGACTTGTCCATCCATCCATCGAAAGCCGCGTCCCGACTGATTATTCCCGTCCTTTTAATTTGGCCTGACACGGGAACCGGATCCTCAGCTAAACTGGCCGACAGACAGGGGATTAAGCTAAGGATTATATTATCCTTGAGAAGAGCTGGAGAAGCAACCTGCCTGCCTGAGGACGAGGACCAGGACAAGCGTCTGCAATTGCAGTGCAGTGCACTCCTCCTTTCCGTGCAAATAATAAACAGGGGAAAAGTAGTTTCAGCTCAATGATGCGGTTTTGGCCTCCAAAATAAAATAAATAAAAAATAGTTAGTACAGGAATGAAGAACAGTGCTCAGCATTATTATACAAAACCATTTCTTTCTTTGAACACAACCAAATGATTGATTAGCCCAACGCATCGTGGGATATTGGGGGGGGGGGGGGGGGGGGGGGGGGTGTGTGTGTGGAGCCGGTATCTCTGGAGGCCGATTCGGGCTAGTGGGCTGGCTGACAGGACCACACAACCTGGGCAAAAGCGATGCACCTGCACCACCAGCGTACTGGTATTGGTACGACAGAAAAGGAGGTGCAGCGCAATGCACAACGGACGATCATGGCAGTGTGGAACCTGGGGCATGAGCTGTTGAGCACTTCAGTTCAGCATCTGCGTGCCTGCCTGTCAGAGATGCAGGGGCAGGACGGTGTTTCTGCAGAAAAAATGACCAATCGTTCACAAGTTTGGCACATGTTGTCCTGGGCGTACTCAGCCGTGCAGAGATCTTTTGGGGTTTGGCATTTGCTGCCGATTGTGTTTTCAGGTTTGGAGGTGGTGCAGGTGTTTTTTTTTTAAACAAGAGGTGGTGCAGGTGTTCAGTTTGCTTGGTCTGAATACTGGTTTTGTTTGGCACGGTTGTTTTGTTGGTTTGTTCAGGTATGTCTAAATTTAGTCCTCTGCATGTATATATTTGGAATCGAGCAACAAACCGTAATGCCATGCCAGTTGTTGATTGTCAGATAAGTTTAGTCGCATACATGACGGGCGTGTTTGGTAGCCCACCGGCAGCCCAACCAGGCCCTGCCGCATGCAAAAATCGGACGTTTGCTGGTGTGACTCAGCCCGCATTTCTGTATGCGCACGAACCTTGAAATAGGCTGGGTCTGGCTGAGAGGGACGGCTGAATCGGCCGTTTTTCCAGGGGCAGGCTCTGGCGAGCTCTCATACCGGCCAACAGCAGCAGCGATCCCATATGAGATGTGTCACACTCAAGCCCAGGTATGTTCCCCTCACCTCCCTTCACCTCCCTTTATACTGTTCCGTATAATCTCCTCTAATACACACAAAAATATACTTCGGTTCGAAAAAATTTATACACAAAATATGTGCGCGCCGATGAGTAGGTTCCATTCTGATACTCAGTTTCGAGTTTCGTCGACTGTAGCTTCTCAATTTCGGACCGATGTTTGCCTCTTTTTTGGACGAATTTTGTCAAATTCGTCGTACTCAGTCGACCGTTTGAGATATCCTTTGACGTGTAGCTTCATCTCAACGTTCCGCACAACTTTCGTGTTGTAAGTTTTCTGTTTCGGCAGTCGTATACGAGCAGATTTTATACTAAACTTTGTACGTATTTAGACTGTACTACACTGTCTTCTTCAACCTCCGTCGCCACCTTTCTTCTCCGTTCGTCGCCATGATCTGCACTGTCACGGCGGTAGCTGCTGCCTTCTCAGCGCCGTTCGCCACCATGAACTATAAAATATCACGGCAGTAGCTAGTGCACTTGTCGCCGCCGTCGTTCACCATGGAACCATTCACGGGAGGTAAGCTTCCCCATGTAGACTAGGAGGTGAGAGTAACTCATGTGTACATGCAACTAGTGATTGAATGTATGCAACCAAACACGAAAATGCAAAATAAATAGGCAAAAAAGAAAAACGATATGCATGCAACCAAACGGGCTGCACAACTATCCTGGAAAAATGCATGCAACCAAACACAAAAATGCAAAATAAATAGGCAAAAAAGAAAAACGATATGCATGCAACCAAACGGGCTACACAACTTGACTCAGGCCGCTTTTTCCAGGGCCAGGCCCGTCAGGGCCACGGATGCAAAACGGCTAAAAAAACGCCGGAGGAACCAAACAGGCCCGACATGGCACTCTAAGGCCGGGCAGGTGCGGTTCTGAACCTTCTTCTCTCTGAGTTTGATAGCAACAGCCAGCTTCCAGCTTCTCCGTTGGAGTCGCATTGTCTGAGTCAATTCAGAGGGGCTAGTTCTGCACTGGTGTTCATGCAAACCAGGACCCCAGGAGATAAACGTGCTACCAGAGAATAGCATAACGCCGCATCCATCTGTGTGTCGAAACTAAAGTCTGAAATATCCTGACGGTTTATCGGCTCATAGGACGGAGGATTCTGCCGACGATTGCCGGCTTTTTAGTTCTACCCGCGGGCTGTCCACATCAGAACAAGACACAATGAATGAACACACGACCACAGGGGCATACTGATGCAGTGGTATTCCAACTTAAACATCGTTGGCAGGAGTTAGTTAACACATAAACATGAATCAGCAGAGGTTCCACTTACAAAAAGTATGGAAACTATATATGAAAAAGCAGGCACCCTCAGCAGAACCTTGCATGCTCTTTACCCTGAAAAAATACATTTAGATATCAGGCCTCTGCAACCAGAATGTAGCTGGTGCAAACTAATCCATCTGTGCAACTGCTAATTCCTGCCAGAAAATCAGGCATTAGAGTATTCGGTTCTACTATACCTGGGCCTTCAACAACCTCACTTCAGCAATTCAGTTCACTTTTTTAAATAAAAGTTCATTACGTTACACTGGAGGTGGTTCATGGCATGGGCATATGGTGATCCGCACTAATATGACGAGCCGCTAAAAATGGAGTTCATGTCATCGGGGGTTATCATATATTGCGAAAGCTAAGGATGGTTAAAGACTTGTAACTATCAGGCCCTAGTTTGGAACACCTAAATTCTTCTGGGTTCTGCAGGAAATGAACTGTTTCATGTAAAGGGAAAATTCAACTGAAACTCCTGCAGCCCTTACTAACTGTCATTAAATTTTCTAACTAGCACTAGGAAACACACTACATGTCTACATCTAGGATTAAAGTTCAGAAGATGACTAGAGAGTTTTCTACAACCTAAATGGAAAAATTATACATTACTACATGACTGAAATAGTTTTCTTAGGGAAACAGCTCTTTATTCAGTCAGCGGTCAGGTGGCAATGCCTCTTGAAGTAGTTGCTGAACATAATAGAACTTAAATTGGAAAGACTGAAATAGTTAATTGGTACAGCAGAAGACTGAACATACTATGCAGCGTTGATGCATGTGGAAGGAACACCTCAGTAAGCCGCGGGACTGTCGTCGAGCTGGCTCTCATCTTCTATCTCCACCTCCAAGATTTCCTGCCCAAATATTGCCAAATCAAGAACCTTGTCACGAATTCAACTCTCGTATGCATTGCCGGCAAGGAGGAAGAAGAGCTCACCGGTATACGGTTCTTGAGGTAGTTGCCGATCCTTGCGACGACGGTGGCACGAGTGTGCCAGAACTTGCCCTTGAGGCGGAGCTTCACGAACGGCCCGTCCAGCTCCGCCAGATCAACTTCACCTGCCACCACCACCAGCCACCGTTCAGGAAGAGGACAAGAGAAATCAGCAAATGGGTTATTGATCCAACACGATGCTGCAGTGCTTCAATGGAGTTAATCGGTTTGGGTTTCACCTGTCATGCCCACCGACGTGTCGAACAGCTGGGCTAGCTGAAGTATAGTGCAGAAGACCAACAATGGCGTCAGTTAGAGGCCGCTGGCGTCGTGAATCACAACGATAGCTGTGTGCGCAGAAAGAGAGGGGATGGGGTTTGGCTTGCCTCGGCTTTGGCGTCTACGATGGCCTGCCGGACGTTGTCCTCGGTGAGGTCGAGGTCGAGCGACGCGGTGATGGCGGCGGCGCGAGCGCGGCACGGCCGGCGCTGGTACCGTAGGCTGCGGCTGCTGTTTCCGGCTGACGTCCTGAGCGGAGGAAGACGGGAGCGGGAAGAAGTGGAGCGGAGGGACGATGCGGCGGCGGAGGCGGAGATGCGAGGCGGGAGGACGGTGAGGCGGGCGTGGATGGCGACGAACGCCATGGCCGCTGCGGATGTGGAGAGCAGACGCTGCCTGGTGGGACCTCCTTATCGTTTAAAGTGGGAGGCAGGGCATTTACGAGAAAATTCATGTATGCCACGCAGAATTTGATAGCTCCTGCATATTTTTCTGGAACGAAAACGCTTCCTGTAGGCCGACTTACCGGAGCGAGATTGCTGCCTCACGTCTGTTACAATCTAAGACGCATAATCGACCTATCGAGAACTATCAATCATAGCAATGATATCGGTAAACTTAGTTGAGCGATGAACATCTACATCTGTGGGTCATGATTAACAGACTCTCTTCGTGTACTAATCAACATAGTAGCATCGTGATAAGCCCGTCAAGACATACAAACCCATCAGATCTCCACGGCACGCCGGTCCGGCCACCCTTGCCACGGGACCGTCCCCTCGTGATTTTGTGTCTAATCCAACAATTTTCGTCTCGTCTATTTTGCCTACCCACCGTGTCTTTATATAGCAGGCCCGGGTTTCATGTGTTCGACTCAAACACCTAAATCTTCGCTAATTATAAGTCTAACCGTAACCCTATTCACATATTCGACACATATGTATATACAAAAGTTCTTACTTGTGTATATATTTTGTGATAGCCATCGAGATTGAATTTATATATCTTGCTATCACCTAGTGGTTTAATTGGTTTAGCATAATTTGTTGGTGCACATAGTTGAGTCTTATATATTAGGTTTTGTGCTTAATGAATTAAACGATAATTTTATTCCGGATTTATTCAATCTTTAATCGTAATAGTTTTAAAACACCTATTCATCCCCCTCCAGGCGACATCGCGATTGCAAGGTTATACCCAAATCAGACAGTGTGGTAGCTATACCGAGTATGAGGCCAGGAGTCAAAGTCACTGCCATGACGACAGATAGGGACCTCGAGAATTTGAGATGCCACCTCCTCTAGAAATAAATCACGCACAAGGTCCACGTCCCATGCCCTGATAGTCATCAACGAGCAGAGAATCCACAGTTTGGTCATCAGGTAGTGGCACGAGCGGCCGTACCATCCACGGAGGAATGGCCAGGATATAGTTGTCCGTTAGGATCATTGTGGAGGAACCATTTGCCAACGTACTCATTTCTATAGTAATTCTTTGCCAAAAAGTATGCTTTTCAAAGTATACGAAGAGGTGCGAGGTTTCGGAGCTTCCAAAAAATCACAATTAGGATAGTACCGCGCCCCTTCAACAAACGGGCATAGGGAGATGTGAGATCTGTCAACATTCGCCACCCTAACAAGCCAGCATGGCTTGATTAAAGATCTCCATATCCCGAAATCCCAGACCTCCCAAAGCCTTTGGGGGTAGAAAACCATTAACAAGATTTCCAGTGCATTTTATTTCTCCCCTCTTCAACCCCCACCAATGGTTTGCAACAAAATTTGCATTTGTTCGCAAGTAGGCACTGGTAGTTGAAAATAACTCATAATGTACGTATTCATTTCTTGGATGATGGACTTGAGGAAAACCTCCTTTCCGCCCCTTGACACCGGTCTATCCGAGCATTCGTTCATACGTTTCCACATGGGATCATACATGTACATGAAGGTACTAACTGGAGACCGACCAAACTCAGTAGACATGTCAAGATAGGAATCATTTAGAGCTTCGGTTTGTATCTCCATTTTCTACATGACCTCCTCTTTGATAGCAGCCACAAAATGGCCCCCAAGGAAAACATAGGATTTATCTATATTGATCTTCTAACCCAATCCTTCACAATATGTGTCTCAAGTTTCATGTAGTGCAAACAGGAAGTGCGATATAAGGGGTCCAAGTCTACCATTACGAATACCTTGTAGTTCGCCTTGGACCTTCCTTTTCTGCAGAAGACAAGATAATATGTCCGTGCATATAAGAAAAGGTTGAGGCATATAGGGGCCCCTTGCCTTACACCCCTTGTCGGTATCACCGGTTGTGTCATCTCCCCCATTAACTCGGACAACATATCTAACTGATGTAACACACCGCATCACAATACTAGTCCAAGGTGGGCTAAAGCCAAACTTCAAAAGGCACCCCTCCGGATAATTCCATTCCACTCTATCATAGGCCTTCATCATGTCCACCTTAAAGAGCAAAAAAGGGCCTCTTTGGTTGTTGATGTCTAGTCGTATGAAGGCATTCAAAAGCAATAAGGGCTTTATCAGTGATTAACCTCCCGGTTACAACGGAAATTTGATTTTCAGACACAGTCGATGGTAAGGTGGTCTTCAGCCTCTTCGCCAACACTTTCGAGGCAATTTTATACAAGACGTTACACAGACTGATAAGCCTGAAATTTATAGTTGGACAAGGTTCACCACTTTAGGAATAAGGACGGATATAATCACAAAGCCCCTCCTTTAATTCTATATAAGACATTAGACATATCTTTTAATGAAAAGGTTAATATGATTATGTATATACTTGCGTATAAATTTAAACATATTAATGTTGATCCTAATAATATTCCTTTAGCTTCTTTAATTGAACAAAATAATTACCAAGTTGATGTTAATTTTATTGCACACAATAATTTTAATACCAATGCTTATAGGATAACTTTGGTAACAATCCTAGGCCTTATCTTACTAACCCTTCTAATTCTTATGGGTATTCTTATGGTAACTCTTACAATAATAGTAGAAGCATACCTAGTGACATCGAAAGTGTTATAAAAGATTTCATAGCTACATAATTTTTTTTAACACTACATCGCCGGGATTCTCTGACTTAGAGAAGCAAAGTCAGAGGCGTACAGTGCCTCTGACTTTGCCCAGTTTTCATCCGTCCGATCAGAAACATGCGGCCTAGATTGATCGCTACAGTAGCACTAAACAGTGTTTGCTACAGGGATACGTGAACAGTGATTCGGTGAACAGTGTTTCTGCGCAGTGTTTCGCTCCTACTGTAGCAAAGTCAGGGCGTGACTGCGCGGTGGTAAGTCAGAGAATCCGCGCCGCACAGTTACACGGAGCGCATGCAATATCTCTGGGACCTAGGCCATCACTAATTGGTGTGGTAATCGTTTGAAAGGATGCATAGGTGGGGCGCTGCATGCTGCTTTTCTCATGTCACTTCCTTGCATGCATAGGTGGGGAGCTGTAATCGAGCCGGTTTCCTTGCATGCATAGGTGAGGCGCTGCATGCTGCTTTTTCACATCGCGTTTACACCAGGGAAGAATAGGAAGGAGAGGAGCATGCGCGGGCAGTTTTTCCGTTTCTCACATCCCCTAATTAAGCCAGCAGTTAATGTCATGCGCCTTAATTCCCTTCTATTTCTGAAAATGCATGGTTTTGAAAGCGCGCCGTGTAAACTTTGATGGAGGGAGTAGTAACTCTGTACTCGGTCATTAGCTTCCTTCTAGCACCCTGCGTTGCAGTTCACCCTGCGTTGCAGTTCACCTAAGGAGCTTGAGAGTTGAGAACGACGTGCAGCGTCATTAGCTTTTGTCAAGAAAACTGCTACATTTTATAAGTTTCCTTCTAGCACCCTGCGTTGCAGTTCACCTAAGGAGCTTGAGAGTTGAGAACGACGTGCAGCGTCATTAGCTTTTGTCAAGAATACATGAGAACATGGGACCATCATACTATTCTCTACTTCCGGTGAAGGAACTACAAAAGATAAACTTAGGCCTCTTTGTACTGCCGGATTTTAAAACTGTAGAAATACCAAAAAAACACATGATTGAGATGTTTGTAACGTCAATTCCTACATAATTTATAAACACGGGAATTTGTTCAGAGATGCCTTTGGATGATGCACAGAAAATAAATACATAAGTGTTAGATGATTTAGACGAGGGAGTAGAGAGATAGAGTGCAAGTGCATTGGACTTCTCAATGGAAAAAAAATGAGATTTGATCTAATGTTACTGCTCCTATGACGTGAAGGGCATAGAATTTTAAAAACAAATTATATGAAAGAATTAAATGGTGCTTTCGTTTTTGTGGAGTAATAAGCCCTCATACCTTATTGAAAGAAAATTCGTATTTTTCATTAGGTATTTGACCAAACAGGATCGTCCAGTTCCTTCATATATAGCCTATCACTAAAACAACTGATAGAGATAAACCGAACAAAAATATTTTTCCATGAGTAAGTTACTGTTTAACAATGAGCAAGGAATATAGGTATTTCTGCTAAAGTGGATCTATTAAACTCATAATTATTAGATCCTTGTTGTCGATGCCAACTAGGTATCATAAGTAAATGGATCCCATTTGTTCAATCCTTCAATAACCAAGGTGATTCTTTGGTAAAGAGAAATGATCACTATGAGTGACACTCAACTAAATTGGATCCATTCCAAATAGCGAGAACTAGGATTTTTTATCCTTCCTAATCTCTCTTTCAATTCGAGGAGCTAGCCTGAGAGGTGTTTTCATAGTCACATCCAAATTTCTTTCATTTTCCTACGAGATACATTTTTATATGAAATTTTTGTTTACGAACGATGATCCTTGTTAAGCATCCATGGCTGAATGGTTAAAGCGCCAAATTCATAATTGGTAAATTGCGGTCCTGTTGCATGCACACGGACGGGTAACTTCCATAAAACAATTGGAACTAGTTCTCTATCCATGGAATCTCATCCATCATCACATTAAAGGCGTAGAAACTGGTCGTCCCATCTATGTCATTGTTACCCAACTTGGAGAAACAAATGTCGCCTTTTCGCATATGGCTACACTTAATTATGTGATACACAACTATTGTCATCAATGCAACTTAAAATACACTTTTATTTCATAGAAACCCACAAAATTATTACTAGTAATACCCGAAAATTTCACGCACATTAAATCTTCGAGAGGCCATTTTTGGTATAGACGCAAATATGCACAATGAAGGTCTTGAGCCTTAACAAATCATTTGAAAACCATAATTATAAAACTAAACTCAAAACAAGGAAGGTGATTACCTTCAGTTTTCCTGGTAGACTTTTTAGGTGGTGTGGCACCTACGTCCAACACAACACATTGTCCGTGTAGCCATACACGTAAACACTAACAGTGGCATGGTTAGGGTCATTTGTGAAAGATTTGATAGAAAGTGGTGATTTTGAGGAAGCAAATTTGAGTGGTGTAATCAAACGTCAAAACACGATTAACGGACAATGTCCTTTCAATCTCCCCCTTTTTGATGTTTGATGACAACACAAGGATTTGCAAATAAGTCTCATTTAAGCATGTCTAAATTTTTGAGTGAAGCTCCCCCTAAAGCTTACAAGCCAACAAGGTATACAACTAAAATTGTTCAAGTGAGAACAGGTGATAGATAAACATATATATACTATGTGAGCAAGGACATACAATAGTTCTCACCATAGTCCTCATATGAGAAGAGCACTTTTCTCACCTTGGACTTCATATAGAAATAATCTTGGAATAATATCGCCTTGCAATGGACTCCAAAGAATAGATAGTAAACGGAGGAAGTCCTTACAATAACATAACGGAGGTCCAAGATTATCCTTACAATAAATTCCGGGAGACATAACAAATAGAGTTCACTTAAGAAACATGCAAATGAGAAGGGAAACATGCAAACGATGAAAACACAATGTAATGCAAATCCCCGGATAATAATCTCTCCCCCTTTGGCATCAAGACACCAAAAAGGGAGAAATAGCAGTGAGAACCATGATCACTCTTCATCATCAGCCTCCTCTTCATCCTCAACATCATACTCATCATCATGTGCAGCTGGACCGGAGCTAGACTGACCAGGGTCGCCTTGCCAATATGGAGCAAGAGAGGAGGTGTCATCGCCAAACCAGAAAGTGTACTCGTTCTGGGCCATATAGGTGTCCTCAGAGACTTCAGCTGAGCTTTCAGGACCAACAGGAAGCTTAAGCTGAGTCATAATAGCACGTTGATTGCGATTGTAGCTCTTCTGCTTGGCATAGGTCTTGTAGTCAGATTTCCTTTCTGAGCAAAGAAGCAGTTCATCTTCTTGAGTGCTTTGATTATAACATTTTGCTTCATAGAAGCCTCACCATCCGCATCTTCATCATTCTGACCACGATATGGAGGAACATAGACAGGTGCATCTAGAGGAGGAGCAGGTACAGCAACAAGAGGAGGCACATACATCTCATATGACTCGATCACATCAGAGCTTAACTTGGTGTTGAAAAGAGTCTGCAGATAAGGACCATAAATGGGAACCTTGTTCTTAAGAACCACCAGGCGCATCTCTTGCCACATGTAGTCAAGAATATCTATTTGCTTCTTTCTCATATAGAGAGGAACAATCTGGTTTAGACAGTTGATCATCCGCTGGCGAACTTCGCCCTTTTCTCCATATTTGCAATTGAGACTGTTTCTCAGGATGCCATGAATAACTCTCCAGTAATGATACATCCAAGAAATCTTGGGAATTTTTCCACGGAGCCCTATCCCCGGTGGATAGCAATGACGAAGCCCTATCTCAGCCTGCATAACCTTTGAGCAATGAAGACGAGCATAGCATGGTGCAAAGGGAAGTTCCTCAAGCTGAAATAATGCCCAAATTCTGCCGAGTAGCTGTGC